>OY992884.1:64776874-64940466 GCA_963921405.1 Cepaea hortensis
AGGAGGAGGGAGCAGGAGGAAGGAGGAGGGAGGAGGAGGAGGAAGAGGGAGGAGGAGGGAGGAGGAAGAGAGAGGAGGAGGAGGAAGAGAGAGGAGGGAGGAGGAGGGAGGAAGAGATAGGCGGAGAGAGGAGGAGGAGGGAGGAGGAGGAGTAGGGATGAATAGGAGGGAGGAGAAGGGAGGAGGAGGGATTAAGAGAAAGAGGGGGGAAAGGGGAGAAGGAGGAGGGAGGAGGAGGAGGAGGGATTAGGAAGAGGAGGGAGGAGTAGGGTGGAGGAGGAGGGGAGGAGGAGGAGGAGGAAGAGGAGAAGGAGGGAGGAGGAGAGAGGAGGAGGAGGAGGAGGAGGAGAAGGGAGTAGGAGGAGGGAGAGGGAGGAGGAGGGAGGAGGAGGAGAGAGTAGGCGGAGGGAGGAGGCGGAGGAGCAGGAAGAGGGAGGAAGAGGGAGGAGGAAGAGGGAGAAGGAGGAGGAGAAGGAGGAGGGAGGAGGAAGGAGGAGTAGAGAGTGGGAGGAGGGAGGAGGCGGAGGAGGAAGAGGGAGGAGGAAGAGGGAGAAGGGAGGAGGAGGGAGGAGGTAGTAGGATGATTGATTGCCATCCCACCAGGTTAATATGTTATCGCGGACCTCAGAGAGAAGTGTCTATGTAGAAGACCATTTCCTGGACGTACGTATTTTGGGAGGGGGAGGAGGGAGGAGGAGGAGGAGGAAGAAGAAAAAAAAACTACGACAGTTGGCATCTCTGGAATGAAAGGAAGGCGTGTAGAAAATTTCATCTCAATCGGATGGGCCGTTCGCGAGCGTATAAAGGACATACGGAGATACGCACATCCTTTTTTATATATAAGATATATATATATATATATAAATATATATATATATATATATATATATATATATATATATATATATATATATATATATATATATATAGTAGGCCTCTTTCGTCACATTTTAATTAACAACAAAAGTGCATCAAACATTCAACAAGTTTGAAGCTATAGAAGAGCTGAGTGCCACAACGACCACTTCCTCGTTGGGGCAAAATTTAAAATAAAACTTAAGAGAGCTTTCTATGCTAAACTACAAAGGTTACACCCAACACATAACAGAGAAAAACTACTAGAAATTATAGTCAAAGAGAAATTTGCAGATGAATAAAATGTAAACTTGAAATTATACAAAACCCGTTAGAGGAAAGCGTTGACCAAACTGGTTGAACATCAAGATTACAATTCAAATTACCGCAGAAGAATGTATCGGTGTGTTATACACGCATAGAAAGAACAGATGGTTCAATCAAAAATGTGAAGAAGCAGTCATTAGGAAAACGAAAGCCAGACAGTTATGGCTAAATGAAATCAACAACATCCAAAATGAAGAGCTATGTAGAACTGAATGTAAAGAGGCTACAAAGATAGTTCGGCAGCAGAAGCGAGAATATATGAGCAATATAATCAAAGATATGAAACCCATCACCAGAAAAACGAATCCAAAAAGTTTTTTAAAGAACTGAAGTCAATGAAACGAGGGCACCAACACAACACATATGGTTTTAAAAAACAAAAATGAGAATATGATAAATACCAATTAGAAATGTGTAACACATGGAAAGAATACTTTGTTGAATTACTAATTGTGAAGCTCTAAGTAACGCTTTCCACAGGAAGAGGATCTAACATGTGAACCACAAATTGAACAACCTGTTTTTGAAGAAATCCTATATGTAATAAAACGACTTAAAAACAATAAGGAAACTGGGGCTGATGAATTGCTGCTGAATTTATAAAGGCAAGTGGCCAAGCATTAAATCTAAAGCTATACGAACTAATAATAACAATCTGGAGGACAGAAGAACTACCCATGACTGGAAAGAGTCAATATTGATACCTATCTTTAAGAAAGGAGTCCTATGTAAACATTATAGAGGGATATCACTACTGTCCACAAGCTATAAAATACTATCCTCAGTATTTCTAAATAGACAAAACCATATTCAGAAGACATATTAGGTGACTACCAGGCGGGTTTTAGACAAAATTGATCAACAATAGATCAGATATTTATCTTACGACAAATAGCCGAGAAAAATTGGGAATATAAAGAAATCTCCATAACATGTTTGTGGATTTTAAAAAGGCTTATGATAGTGTCCATAGGAATAGCCTATGGAATGCTATGCAGGAATTTGGAATACCAAGGAAGTTAATCAACATGACAAGACTATGCATGGAAGATACTTATAATATAGTAACATATAAAGCAGGAAATCAGACCCTTTCCAAATACATCTGGCTTAAAACAGGGTGATGCACTATCCCAGCTACTCTTCAATCTGGCTCTAGAGAAAGTTGCAAGGAAGGTAAATGAGAAATGTGCTATTGCAGGAACATCCAGACTGCTTCGTTATGCAGATGATATAAATATTATAGGGGGAAATGAACAAAAGACATAAGAAATATTGACTCACTTAAAAGAAAAAGCTCACAAATGGGCTGGTTATCAACCAAGATAAGACATAATATATGGTAATTTCAAGAGAAGGAACAGCTAACAACTCTGGCCATATACAAATAGATAATATGACCATTAAAAGAACGGAAACATACAAATACCTGGGTGTGGTGAAACGCCAATGGCTCATGTCCTCATGCCTTCTTTTGTTTTGGGTAAACAGGGGGAAACGGCTTTCGGAAGCTCTCAGTTCTCTTGTTCGCTCAATCTCCATGAAAGATAGTTCTTTGGGTTACCTTCATAACACAATCTTTACATGGAGCGAGTAGATATGGGTCTTTTCTTTCGGGTAGACCCGATGGAGCGCCTTGCGCCAAATGCGCACTGGTGCGCTTCTGGAGAATTCATGTCCGTTTCTACTGATCGTTACCCACTGGCGAATGTCAAGAGTTCAAGTTAAAGATTGAGACATTTGAAAAGGTCTACTACTGGTGAAATGGAAAGGTAAACTTGGGTTTTCTTTGGTCCAGCCAAAACTTGGCCTATAAATCTCTGTTGTCTTAAAGACGGAGAGGATATGGCGAAACGGCAGTCTTGCCATATTGGGAGGGGGTGACCGTTAGCCGATCTGGCTACGCGTCTTGATCTTGGCATGGCAAGGGAACAAATCTGAAGAATAAATAGTTACCAAATGATATCGCTTGTTCTTGGCAGCCGATAGACGAGTGCTATCTTTCTTCCTACGGCTTACCGTTACTTAGTAGTATCTCTCATTGAAATATAAGCACATTAGATAGCTACGGTGTGCCGGAAGGAGGGAAGGGCTCCTTGGGGATGGGATCCACCAATCTATGATCTATCTTCTTGAGCCGGAAGAGGCTATCCACGGTGCTATCTCTTTCGTCTTTTAGGATTATAAATAAACTTCGTTATCTTATTGAGAGAACCTGCATTCCTCTGAATCTACGTGTTAGGTGAGGCACTGCCGGTACATTGTGGCGACAGCTCAGACAAGAGCAGCAGCCGGAAGAGGTAGTATCTTCTTTCATATTCTTGCTGGGAATGGGGAACTACCCTGCGTGCCATACAACCCCACTACTATACTATTAGTTAATGGGGAGAAACACACAGATTACTAGGCACACCACACCACAAGATCTTGGTTGTGAGAAAGGCATGGTTTGCAAGTGAGAGGGAAGCATGGACATGAATGTGCCCAATAATAATAAAGGCTTGGTATGAGTGTGGAGAGTGAGTCTTATATGCAAAAGGTTCCTAGGGTCAAACGACAAGACCTCGTCAAGCTGAAGGCCTAGTCTAGGAAAGACGCTGCCAATCCAGGACCTCTTGTCAGGTCGGGCAAGTTCAATCAGGGCTCTTGATTAGTATTATTATGTATATATTTTGTTATGGCAACTAATGTGCTGAGACCATTAGGAGTCTCCATGTAGGCTGTACCAGAGGTTTAGGCTGGAGACTCTCACAAATGTTTGTCCTTTCCAGGGTCCTTCTTTTGGAAGTATGAACAGAGCTGAAGGTCTCGACAGGGCTCTACGCAGAAAGTATGTTTATGACTATGCCATGGCAAGGTTTGGGCCATGCCAGCTCTAAGGATATGATCTCTAAGAGATAGAGCCACTGCTGACCTTGAAAGAATGACCATCAGCTAGACTGACACATCACCAGTCATCTCGATACGCTTGAATTGAGTCCTTTTGTATTATTGGCTGGACCCCGCCAATCATTCAGACACACCCATTATTATATCAGAACTGTTCTCCAGGATATTATTTCCTACCTGACATTATGCCAGGTGATTCCACGGCACTTCCCTAGAACATTTGATTACTAAAGACTGTGGTCCATGGAAACTTGGAAGTTTGCTTCTACAGAAGGCTGTTGTACGTACAACCAATTACCTGGAAGGAAGGAGATTCTTGCACACGCGGTGAGCTGTATGTGGACGGATCGGACAGTGTATGAAGCTGGGTCTGTGAAGATAGCTACCTGAGGCTCTGTGCCTGAACGTTACCCTTGTTGTGTCTGTTTAGAACTATCTGTTTTATCTGCCTTAATGTTTTCCTGTGCTGTTCTTTATTAATTTAATAAATCACGTTTTAGTTTACTCCAATGAGCACCGGGTTAATTATGTGTCAGCCAGAAATACACCTTAGGGACTAGGTCCCTAGGTCGAAAGAAAGAGTGACAGTGAGTCCGGGGAACGGAGGAGGGTTGGCAAGTAAAGACCTATCCCAGTCAGGGCTATAGAAGATTATTTAAACATTGTGACAGGGCTATTTGGGACCCTCCACGTAGCTTGTTACACTGGGTACAATCTTCAACTGCTCCAACATAATAAGGGAAGAAATACAAGCTAGAATCAACTCTGGAAATAAGATATACTATGCACTACAAAATCTGCTAAAATCAAATGCGCTATCTCGTAACACCAAGATCACAATGTACAAAACACTGATCAGAACAGATGTGCTGTATGGCTCTGAAACCTGGAGTACAACTAAAGAAGACGAAGCCTTGCTACAAACCTTTGAGAACAAAGTCTTAAGACGCATCTTTGGGCCCATTAGGGATACACAAAGTGGAGAGTGGAAAAGAAGAAGCAATAAAGACATTTATGATCAGTTTAAGTCCCCGCTAATCACTAGTATTATGAAGGCTAATAGACTGCAATGGTTGGGGCATACAGAAAAAATGGAAGATAACAGGGAAACAAAACTCGCTTACACTAAGGACATAAATGACCGTAGACCCCGAGGTAGACCAAGAAGACGGTGGAGAGATAATATACATACAGACCTACAAGCACTTGGAATCAGCGACTGGCAAGAGAAGGTCAACCAGAGAGACGAATGGAGACGGATTGTATCTGCAGCAAAGAACCTCAATGGCTCGGAATGCTGAAGAAGAAGAAGAAGAAGAAGAAGAAGAAGAAGAAGAAGAAGAAGAAGAAGAAGAAGAAGAAGAAGAAGAAGAAGAAGAAGAAGAAGAAGAAGAAGAAGAAGAAGAAGAAGAAGTAGAAGAAGAAGAAGAAGAAGAAGAAGAAGAAGAAGAAGAAGAGAAGAAGAAGAAGAAGAAGAAGAAGAAGAAGAAGAAGAAGAAGAAGAAGAAGAAGAAGAAGAAGAAAAATAAAAAGAAGAAGAAGAAGAAGGAAGAGGAGGAGGGGGAGGAGTAGGAGGAGGAGAAGAAGAAGAAGAAGAAGAAGAAGAAGAAGAAGAAGAAGAAGAAGAAGAAGATGAAGAAGAAGAAGAAGAAGAAGAAGAAGAAGAAGAAGAAGAAGAAGAAGGCCTCTTTAAGTCCTGAAGGAGGTAAAGAGTTGTACCGCTGGGGAAGCACTTTGAGAGTCACACTCTATGTAAGGTTCAGCATCTGTAAGACGAGACTGATCCCGCAGTAAGTGACTGCATTTTATGTATGTGCCTCCTATCCTCAGTTTGTTGCATCAGAATGTGCTCGAACAGCACCGTTTCATACATCTCTTCTCCAGAACATCTGTTTGTTGCAACTCTTTCCCACTTGTCTGGGTCTATGCCAAGGGTTTTGATAACTTGTTTACACACATCCTTATATTGATGACTTCAGGTTGGCCTCTTCCCTGTGGCTAGTTCTCCGTATAGGAGATCTTTGGGAAAATGTTCATCCTCCATTCGAGATACATAGCCAAGCCGCCGTAGGCTTCTCTCCTTGAGGAAGGAGTGCACTGTGGTAATATCCGTTCTTTCAATTACTTTACCTGCCGGCAGTAAGAATGGATTGGAGCAGTTTGAGTAGAACCCAGTCAATGACATATCTTGGCGTGAGGCTTGTTCGTAGCCTGTCCTTCAGAGATCATGTCGATTATGTCATAACGAAGGCTCGAAAAGGTTTGTCAGCAATGAGAGTCATGGCGACTGCCAATATCGAGCAAAGACTGCTAATACTTCTGTTCCAAGGACTTGTGCTTTCACGCATCGAGTATGCCCTGGCCATCCTCACTGTCAGCCCTACACAGATTGGAAGACTTGAAAATGTACAAAACGAAGCCATGCGCATAATTTTGGGCTGCACGAGAGACACCAGCTGTGTAGCAATGAGATACCTCCTTGACTTCCCTACAATGGAACACAGGATCAAGATCTGGAGAGCTCGTGCATACTTAAAAATAAGTGCAGATGAGCAGCACCCTCTGCATGACGCTATATTCAGAGAAAAGGGTGACAGGCTAAAGAGGGGCAAATCATGGATGGGTCGGGCCGAAGATGTCGTCAGACAGGTCTGCAGTCTTACCAGTATCAACCCCAGCAAGGAATGGGTGCCGGTGCCTCCAGCTTTTAAGTGCACTTTCTCCTGCATTATCACACTCGACAGACGGTGCAGAGAGCAGAACCCTGCCGCCGCTTTCAATGCAGAGGTTAACGCGCTCATCTATGAACACTCAGATAGCCCCGAAGTGCTCATCTATACAGATGGATCTGTTGTAAAGCAGCAGAGAAGTGCGTGAGCATTTACAGCCCGTTCGGCGGGCCGAACCGTTCAAGAATCCAGTGGTGCCCACTCTATGACCACGAGCAGCATGACGATGGAGGTGATGGCAGTTACACAGGCTTTCATATGGCTGGAATCACAGCATTATACCAACGTGTGTGTACTAAGTGATTCAATGAGCATGATTCAGAAGGTCGAAGCTGGATCTGTACGTAGACAGTGGACTGAATCGCTGCGAAAGTCTGTTGCCCGTAAAGTCACCTTCATCTTCGTCCCAGGACATGCGGGAGTCGAGGGAAATGAACGAGCTGACAAACTGGCTGGCTCTGCACCCCCTGTAGATAGCCAGCCCATGGATCGTGCCGATGTTATTAACGTCCTTAAAGATATGGCGAGAACAGAGGACTTTGACGTCAGTGATTCCACATCGCTGTCCAGGTTAAAAGACCTGGGAGTAAGAATCGGCACAGCCAGACGCGAGAGGTACATCGGGAAAACAAAGCGCCTCGTCAACCAACACAGAACTGGCACTATTAGCCACCGGACGCTGATGCATATGCTGGGAGGAGGATCTGAGCACCTATGGACATGTCCGGAGTGCAATGAAGATACCCCAACTGATAACTGATAACTGAACTGGTCAATTACTTGTTTCTTTGTTATGTGGTCTGTCTACGGTACGCCCATGTTACGTCTCATAAATCTCATATGGAAGGAATTCAACGTTCTTTCCTGTCTTGAGTACAAAGTCAATGGATTGAGAAACATAGAGTAGTGTACTAACAACACAAGCTTTATATACTTGAACTTGTGCACGCTCGATTAATCTATCGTTCTCCCAAACTCTCTTAGTTAGCATGGAAAGTGTTGAGTGTGCCTTTCCAATGCGTCTGTCGATTTTTGTCGCTAAGGAAAGATTATCTGATCTATGAGCAAACTCTTGGACTACCTTAAATTCGTTATTAGAAGGTTTGATTGATGGAGGCGCACGATCATGTTGTTCCATCATCTGTGTTTTATGTAGGCTCATGGTGAGCCTAAAGTCTATGAGCCATAGCAGATCTTCTGCTGCATGAGTAGTCAGTTCTGTGTCGTCTGCACAAATTATTTCTCTTATGCATCTTTATTTTATTTTGGTATTTGCCTTGAGTCTTAATGAATTAAAAAGTTTGCCACCAGATCTTGTATGGAGGTGTATGCCTTCAGTGGTAGTCCCAAATGCCTGCCATAAGAGAACGCGAAGAAGATACCAAAACGTGTAGGAGCAAGCACGCAACCCTGTTGTACTCCACTGTAGCATAATTGCTAACCACCAATATTCAGTTGACAAGCCTTCAAGCCAAGAAGAGGAAACAATATAAAACAATTGACTACACAACCGCAAACTGAAACTAGGACTTAAAACTTAACATCGAAACTGGAACTGCATAAGTGACAGATGACGTGGATTCTTGCAAAGATTTCATCAGCCAAGGCTTAAAAAACCATTGGATAGGAACAGACATGTGATACCGCTTTCGCGCCAACGCCTGTTTAGCATATGTTAATATTTCATCAGAATATGGTAAGCCCGCACTTTTTCTGCAACCAGCCTGGTGAACAGACGTGGAAAGCTGGTGTGACCAAATTTTCAAACATGGGACCGCAGAGTGTCTGGGTCCGAGGTAAGCTTGTAACTCCCGAGATTAGACTAAGAACCCGATGTATCAGGTATCAAGTAATGGTATCCAGTGTTTGTAATGTCAATTGAAATGTATTATTATTAATTAAAACCTCTGAAATGTAAAAATGCTCGACTGTAGATTCTGACTACGCAGAGCCGTTCCCGGGCAAACTGACACTCTAATACTCTCTTCGATGAAACTGCAATCTCTGATATTCTTAAAGATAATTATTAACTTTAAGAAGTGCATTATACTACTCCATTCTATTCTGAATAACTGTACGAAGTGATGATTCTAAAGCAATCTTGTGCATTTCAGCAGAAACACTGATAAAAAATGCTATCACTATCTACAGCTAAAATGACAGTTCGTGTACTAGAATAAGTGCCTTGTTTTAAAACAGACTTATCTATGTCTATTTTCAATTTAGAAAGTTGAAAGAGAAATCAAATCTTCCATTTCTGCTTCATCTATTGAGGAAATAGGGTTTATTGGAATAAATATTTATATTTATGTCAAATTTAATTAGATAAGGGCACACATGAATTGCATTACATGAGAAAGTTGTGCTTCGCGGAACACCATCACGCGAAGTGAACTTAACTCATTAATCAACATAACTTATAAAATAACAGATAATGGGAGAGAGTTATTAGACACAGAAGAAGAAGAAGAAGAAGAAGAAGAAGAAGAAGAAGAAGAAGAAGAAGAAGAAGAAGAAGAAGAAGAAGAAGAAGAAGAAGAAGAAGAAGAAGAAGAAGAAGTTAATTGGGAAAACACAGAGAATTATTTATACACACTATAAACACCATTGAGTGGAAGAAATGTTATAAATTTATGTCATTTATTTACATGCATCTTGACACATTCTCACTCTTGTCACTGTCTTACTGTACACGTTCACTGACCCCAGGTCAAATGAGAACTTACATACAGCAGGAACCAGTTGATACAAGGCGTACACAGTGTGATAAACTCTGACCACCCCAAATTAACCCAACACTAGATTACAGAAAAAAGGAGGGGAGGGAACTAGTTCCTACTTCAGGAATTTAGATTTCTTCCGACCTACTTTTAGAATATTGTATTGGGAAGATTGTATATATTTATGTGACTTTTAAACCGTGATCTTGGTGGCTACCAACAACCACCCAACACATCAGCAAACTAACCACCTAAATCAGACCTGAAAGAGGGAAGCCGAGAGAAAGAGATGAACCACAAGTGAGATACAAGATGACTTGGCCATGAGCAAAGTATGGGGAGGCCTTCAGAGGAGCTATACGGGCAGACCTGAAGTGGATCCATCAGTCAATGGACCCTGGCTTTCTTAATATCCCAGTCACCAGGTTACCTTTCTAATTGGTACACACCACACCCAATTTCAGGAAACTGATATTTAATTGTTGATTCATCATCTTCACACTTAACATGTACAACATCAAAATGTTTACTATGTTTTCACACTTGTTGACCTCTCATGTATTTATGCTTGTTTATTGATGGTCTGTGACAATGGTCCAATATGCAACTTTCCTAATATATCTTGTGTAAACCACAATAGAGATGTGTGTACTGGCCAGAAGGCTCAGGCCCAGTCAATAAATGATTAACATGAATTGACCTTCTGTTAATTTATCAGTTCAAACCTATCTGTGAGTCACCAGCTTCTTTGTACATCATGTTGTCAGGATCTATTGTGATTGATTATGTGTTTGATTGTTTAAAAACAAATTAACTCTTCATGACTTACTGAATGGGGAAATAAAAAGACTCTTGGTCTATCAGCTGCTCAACATCGAGGTTTTCTTAACATAAATCAGGCTGAGAGAATTCTCCAAGCTTTCCTCAGATTTGATAACAAGAAAAAAGGGGCTCCAGAGCTATAAGAATCATTGGAGAAGGGGCAGATTCCCAGTTAGTAATTACCATTCTCACCAGGGCCATAATCTATATCTCCTAGACTACTTAATAGAACGAGGCCTGCAGATAACTCGAGGGTCATATTCTGGGGTTATTGAAGATAGAAGAGGAGGGGGCCCAACTTCTTTTGTTAGAAATGGGGCATGCACCAAAGTGATCTCCTACTCCCTTCAGAATATATGACATCCACTGCTGATGCTGAATGACTGGGATATTGAGCCATCGAATAAAATTATCCCCTGCATGTTTTCGTGAAATGATTTCACGAGGCTTAGCAGGTTGGGTGGACATCCTATCTTTTCAAGGATCGTAAAATGGTCATCTCTGCTTACGAGGTCAAATGCCTTTGTGAGGTCGATGAAGGCAATACACAATTCCCTCATCTGTTCTCTGCACGAGTTAATGGCAACAGATTAACAAATACGTCAACAATTATTTAGCAATGGAGAAACATTAAAGAAAGTAGACATTATTATAGATATCTAGGTTGATTGTCGAAGAGGGATTAAAATATACTGACAGGAATACACAAATTAACAATTTTAAAAACTAAAGTAAATAACATCTTTATAGATTGAAGCAGACCGAAGAACACACGTCAGAATACTAAGAACATGCACATTTCGTTGGCAACACGCTGTGTGAAATCTATGAATTTAACAAGTAAGCTGAAAAATGTATGGGACATTCGGTAGTATTGCATGGGAATGTGAAGCATTATGAATGAAATTCGTTATTAAGACAAATACAAATGACTAAAATGAAATGTTTTGGGCATATAAAAGACACGGATGTTTGGAGAAGATATATACGAAGGAGGTATACCCGGGAAGCAGAGAATAAGTAAATAACAACGTCATTGGATTCCAGAACTGATATATAATTTGCATAGAGGCAAAACACCTGGCTTGATAAAGAAAAATTATACATATTTAGAAAAGAAAAGAATCTATTATCTGTATGCACAGTATTAGAGCCCTCTCATTTGTCAGAGCCTAAGTGCACAGATGGATAGGTGGACAGAGTTTTCCCCCTGTCGCGAGCGACGAGAGCTGGTATAGAACCATTTCCAGCCACTCTCGTGTCATTGTCAGCGTATTGTCATAAACCTTGCACCAACGCGACCACTCGAAAGACTGTTACAAGAACACATATGACAAATCATTGGACGATGATGACGCTGATGAAAATTAACACATTACATACGTGTCCAGCTAAATGTAGTTAAATGTCGGTTACAAATTGATACGAATTGCAATTTGTTGCTACAAAATTAACGCCCACATAGAGAAACAGTTTGTGTGTACTCTAAAATAGTCTAGTCTAAAATAGAACAATCACAAATAATGTTTGCTACCAACTGAGATAAATCATGTACAATTACAGACATTTGCTGCATCAGTGATTCAAAACTGTATAAATGGACATCAGCTCGTTTGTAGTCACCTCACTCTGAACCTCAAAGTGAAACCATACTTCCATAGGTTCTAGCACCTTTTGTTGTTGGTGTTGTTAGTGTTGTTTAAGGCTATTTTTGTGTAGATAGTAGGAGTTATTGATATATGTATGTGTGTATTCGTGCGCGTGTGCATGTGCGCTCGTGTGTGTATGTGGGGGAGGGAGGGGGCGGTATTTAGTGTATTAGCTCACTTTTGACAGCATAAATCTTATTTTTTAGAACTCAGTTCTTATATTTAACTTTTGTTGGTTAAAGAAATGACCACGAAACAGCATCCTGCTATCGGACTGTAATATTATAATATAACATGTGGCAGGCCTGAATACGTGGAGGAATAGGTGGCCAATCATGCCCTCACTTCGGAGGCTACGAGCCCAGGCGTCGTATCGGGTCCAACCATGCCCATGACATTCTTAGATCAGTTTGCTATCAACCTCGCTAACGCACAGGCTTTGTTTACAAAATCTAGTTATTAAAAACAATAACAGACAAATGCATTACGCTTTTACGTATCTCTGCATTTCCATTACACAGACTGTGATAACATAAAGAATGGTCAAAGTAAACATGAAAGCAGCTGCAAGAATTCTCGTGATTGTCACGGCCGCGTTAATAAATACAGGTATTTAGAGTTCAGTCATCTAACAACCAGTTATTTTTATCGTTATTACTATAAACTCACATAACTTGCTTTAGTGTCCTCAGTTATTTTTTTCGGTTGAATACAAGAAGTCTTGACCATCTATCCACTATCCCAGGATCACGGAATGGGATGGGTGGTTTCAGAGAATTAAAATGTAAAGAAATCCACAACAGTAACTGGGGCGCCGCTGTAACCAAGTGGTCATTTGCTCGAATTCATTCCATATCAGGTTTTTTCACCATTGACGAAGCCTAAAATAGGCACCATGAAATGTCCTAAAGAAGTAAAAACGGCAGGTGTAATATTGATAATGTTACCCATCGAGTACCGACTAGTCTGAAAATAACGATCTAATACCATTTAGCCAATAGGGCTCTTTGGGTGAAACAGTTAATGAACAGAACTTGCGATTAGTTCATGGCTGTCTGGAGCCAGATGAGAATGCCATAACACTAGCCCCTTCACATCTAACATGTGTGTTTGTCTCATGCTTTGTTGAGCGTTCTGTGTTTATTATTGTCCGGTTTTCTTTGATTTACTTATTGGTATCCTTGGCTATTCAAATAATTACATATTTATAATATAATATAATATATGTTCAGAGTGTTTCGTGACATATGAACAACGCCTAGCTGAGGTAGCAAGCTGCAGGGCCCGCATTTATAACTGCACACCAGCTTTCCATGATCAACCGTTTCTCAACAGTAGCAGCTTGAACTTTGGAACTCTAGCGCCTAACATTGACCAGTTTTGCTGGAAAGTAAAATATCAATAATTTATATTGTCGTCATAATATTGCACGTCAAGGTGTATTATCATCCTTTTTTCCATGGTAACATGCTTGGAGAGGGTAATATGTTCAAATGAGAAGGTCTGATGTGACTAATATTTTCCATAAACCTAAGGAATCAATCAAAACACCAGTGGACAAAGTGGTGCCGTGTCTGTTGGAAAAGAGGCGACATGATTAAGCCGTATGAAGGTGTTCGTCTTCCGAGAGTCATCCGATTATCCAGAACATTATATTTTTCAGAGTCATCTAGGAGTCTCTACGGAGTCACGGATTTCGTGCACTGTTGCACGTATTCCACAGATAGTTAGATGCTCTGCGAATATATATCGAGCTAGATGGGGTAAACCCATTGCAATGCATTCGTTTCTTTTGCCTTTTAACTTTTTAACTCGGATATGAAAAGAAGACAGTGGTAATTATCAAAGTCATAGATTTTTCAAATAATAAATTAATTTATGCAAACATAAAAACAGAAAAAAGAATCTGCAGTGGGTATATGAAGTGTTAGCACCATCACATTTCGTAAGCCCGAGTGTACGGAGATATAGCAAACAATTGATTACCTACCGTAGTCGATAACTAGGTCTAGCACCGCTCCCATGTCCTACATTAAGGCTACCATAATCGATTAGTCTCAAACGGAACCCAACCACTACATTTGAAATAGACTGCAAATACTCGAAGAGAGGGTTGTCTGGTTCGCTTCCTAAATAATCTGTATTTCTTGGAACAGTCATAACAACTGAAAGAAGATGTCTTGTAGAGATTAGAACAAGAGTTGCCGAAGAAACTGTTGACTTTTTCTGTTAATTTCAGGGAGAAACATAAGCGTAAGTTATTGTAGGTTGGTCGTAAAATATTAAGCGGGATCATTCTAAAGACCATTCTAATGTATACACAGGCAGGATTCGATCGAACAGATCATGCACTGAGCAGATAGTAATATTGGGCATAATAATAGAGCAAATAATTGAATTGAACTCATCATTGTATTTGAATTTTTGAACCGTGAAATAGCATATGGATTTGTGGACTGTGTTTTTGATAGTATTGATAGGCGATCTCTTTGGACATTGATGAAGCATTATGAAACCACACAAAAGATCGACATATAGTGCAGAATCCTTCGTGAGGGAAAACTAACATAAGCTATCAGTAATATGATGTAAACGTATGCCTCATGCCACATCTATTATTCTTTCTGATGATACATTGGAGAGAAATGGAAAGCAAAGGCCTTCTCTGACAAAATATCTCGAAGATCTGGACTTCACACAAGGAACAGACGCAAGATAAATTAACAACACTGAATGGGAGGTCACAACAATTAGGTTTAAAAAGTAATTTGAGAAATTCTTTTGATGAAATTAGTCATTAATCATAAGTCATCGGATCCAACATCACAGCAAAGGGTCGTCACCACTATGCTCCGTTCCCGTGTCAGTGATTATCGCATACAACGTTCCCTACTGCCCCATGTGAAAAGTGGAAAAGACAGGAGTCTCGACAAACAACGGCCCGCTCAGGCACACTGTGCATAATGCCGCCGCCAGAATGTCACCGCAAGAGTCCTTTACGAAGCATACAGTTCATCCTTGATGGAATTGGCTGTCACTTTCCCAACCAGAGGTTCACCTCCAAAGTATCGATGTTTCAGGATGTTGTTGTTCCGTTTCCAGATGTAGAAAAGAAAGAGGGAGGGCGATATATAAATATATCAGAATGTACATACAAAAAGATTTGGAGATTTTATATGACCTGGAAATGTGTGGAATTCAAAAGAAATTAGACTTAGCACCAAACTTAGAATATTCAATTACAAAATTAAATCAGTACTCCATGGATCAGACACACGGAGAACGACGACTAAAACGGTTACAAATAGATTATAAACAATTCATTAATTGGTGCCTGAGCAAAATATTACTACAGTGATACGAAATAATAAACCTATTATGAGTTTATGGAGACACAAAAAATACCAGTGGACTTAGTGACGAAGAAAATACGCTGGCTCTGGATAGGACATACATCGAGAAAACTTGAGAATGGTATAAGTAGATAGACGTTTGTCTATAATCTACAGCAAAGAAGAAATAAACAAAGACCTAAAGAACACGGAGAAGAGAAGTAGAAACAGAACTGAATTATATGAGTTGCATGGAATAAATAAGAATAGCATGGCATGATAATAATGATAAAAGATTTAAAAAAAAAAAAAGTATGATATTCTGAATAATGATGACGGACCATGACTTTTGAGTATGAAGGTCTAGAATGCTCTTAACCTTATGAAAACTGTGAAGACTCCAGATCCAGACAAAATCACAACAGAAGTGATCAATGCCTTAGAAAATAAATATGGAATATACCAAGTGGCCAAATTGATAAACACCAACCCCTAAGAAATCAAAAACCTTCAAATGTGATCAACATAAATAAAAATTAGCATAATGAGCCATATAACGAAGATTATGCAAAGAATCATCATGTAATGCGTTAGGAAAAAATACACCCTGAAAAAGGGATGATCAATGTGACTTCTTAGAAGGCAAGGCACAATAAATGATGTGCACTGGTTGAAAACATTAATTGCGCGTTCGGTAGAGTTCAACAAAGACCCACATCTTTGCTTCATTGACTTCACAAAGGTTTTCGATAAAGCAAGGTGTCTGTCGGTTGCTATAACTATCTGTCGGCTGCTCTCACAATTGCATCCACCATCTGCATTCCGTGGTTTCTTGGGAACAACTTCCGAAAACGAATACGAACTAACAACACATCCTTCCCAGAAACACACAAACACTGTGCCCCCGGAAGAAAGAATTGTTACGTCGTCGCCATTTTACCGGAAATGGAAAGGCAGAATCAATCAATTAAGAGCTTATAAAGAGAACTAGAAAAGTACCAATGAACAAGTTATGAAGAAAATGCTCTTGCCCTGGATAGGACATACATTGAGAAAACATGAGAATGGTGTAAGTAGAAAATGGCCTTTAAATGGAATCCACAGCGAAAAAGAAATAGACAAAGACTAAGACCCACGGAGAAGATGTGTAGAAACATGATTCAATTATATATGGAGGACATGGACTGCGGTTCATTGAATAAATACGAATAGCATGGCATGTAGTTTGTTTGATAGGGCTAAGCCCCATTGGGAGGTAAAGAGAGAGAGACAAAAAAGAAAGAAAAGGAAGAAGAATCGGCAATGTGTGTTGTCAATTTAACAAAAGAACAAATAAGAACGGGAAACTTTTACTGGTCTTGAGGAGTATATAGAATATAGTGCTAGCCAATAATCTACAGACCAATCGACACTCCGGAGGTAATGTAGTGCATGCCACACCGACCACCTTTACTTCCCAATACATGTTCTGGTGCTATGTCAATGGTTAGATACAAACTCTGCACACGTTCCATTGTTGTGGGTTCAGGTGGACGACAGACTTTGCTAATGAATACACCCTGCTTAGGGGTGTTAGTTGTCATGCGTCGAAGTACAATCGGTCCTGCAGCGAGACGGTGCTGTCGTCATTTGGAGGTGACAGTTCGAATCACGGTGAAGTTACCATAGTTACAATTTTTTTTTTTTTAAGTATCAAGTATATCCTCGAATCTCTACTTATTTCATCTATTTTTATCAACGCCAAACAATTCATGCGAGTTTATTTATGAGAGGTCTTGGTGGCCTAAGAGGTTATCCCATGTGATATTTCTGAGTATTATATTTCATTCCCATTCGACACGAACCATTACAAACTGTTTCATGTACATCATCAGTGACTTCCAAACTAATAAACCATGTCTGGAACGGGTCTATGAATCTTGCATATATGTGCTAGACTCTTTCCCAATCATTGACCGGCAAATGGACTACTTTTGCAGTGATCTAGGAAAATCATGTAAGTCAAATATCAAATATTGTAATATAAACATGATAACTGCAATCTAGTCACTTCGCACTCTATACGCACACTATACTCTATGATATCCGTTTGAAATTATTTTGACAATGAATGTGTGTAGGTTATCTCCACACACTTTCAGATAACATTTACCTCCCCCCCCCCCCTCCTCTCTCTCTCTCTCACTCACTCTAACTCTCTCTCTCACTCTAACTCTCTCTCTCCCCTTCTTCTTTATCTCACTACATATAATCATCATTATCATCATGTGTCCTGCCATGTGCCGTGCCAAATGGCATAGGCGTTCATGTCTCTGCACAGATTTCGGTCGCTGGTATTCCGAATCAGGTGTATATATGATATCCCTCCACGCCACCTTATTAGACCATACTGCATAAGTTTTCTTATAGCCTACCTCTGATTTTGGTGTTCTTTGATGTTTCTCTTCTAATTGCATCTACATTGAAAACTGTCTCTTTCGTATAGTTGCATATATTATACTATTCTCATTAACCTCTTCCAGGAAATCATCGTTAGTTAACCAGCTTCTCAGGATCAAAACCCTCCTATCAAAAGTCGCTTAAAAGTCGACAAGGTCGACTTCATCGCACCGGATTTTATCCCATATGGCTCAGTCTCTTTCCGCAGAGCGGAAAGCGTCACACAAAGCACGAACTCCGTAACTTTTAGCGACGACCCACAGGAGTCTCCGAAACATTTAACTCGTAAACCGAAGGGTGCGGCCCGGAATCGAACCCACAACCTTCGGAGCACGAGTCAAACGGCTTGACCACTTCGCCACAGAGACTCCCTACCCTCATATCATGCTTGCTCCACTTTGGAGTTCATATCGCTGTGGTATTCCAAGATAATCGCAACATTCGTCTCAGAAATCTATATTCCGCTGTCAACAAGTTCTTCCAAATTTATATATGTGTTTCTCAACCAGTCCAGTTGTCTAATCGGTGTGTATGGAAAGTTGGTTACAACTCACCAATTACATGACAGCACCCATTTTATATGAACCCTGTCCGGAGTGAGCAGCTGGCACATTATTGTAATGCTATTATTTGAACTGGAGGTTCGTCTTCCCATTGGTATGGTATTTTAATTGCAATCGTTCCCACTAGTGTTTAATTATTCACTGGAAATTAGCTTCCTCTAAACAAATGGCTTTCACTTTAGTGCCAATGCTAAAAATAACCCGGCTACCACTTCGTTACATGGAATAATTTCTCAACTTTGTGCATAGCGAAATTTTTCTTCGCCACTTGGCGTTAGTGGGTAATCAGTTTGTCTACAGCTTTCTATCTCGTCTATACCCAATCATTTCTGATGCCGATGTTCCTCCATGGCATGATTCAAAACTAATTGGTATCATCTCCATTGGTCTTCTGCTGCTTCTCTTTCTGTCCCTCTTTCCTAATGTCACGACGTTCTCCAGCTTTCCTAATCTCATGATGTGTGCAAAAAGTGTCGACAGTGTTTTCTTATGCAAGTAATCAGTTTTCGATTAACACGTCTATAAAACCAAATTTCTGAAAGTCATTTATGGTAGTGATGTTCTTCCATGCCAAGTGGTCAGACTGTCTAGCATCTTCCCTATTTGTCTTCTCCTGCCACTCTTCCCCTCCAGCTTTCCCGTGGTGATGACGCAGCCGAGCCTTTCCCTTCTCATAAAAGAATATGGACTAACTTTCCCCTTCTCACCCAAAGAATATGGACTAACTTTTCTGAAGCGAGTAATCAGTGCTTTGTGCTTTTTGTGAGTTAACTTCCTTCAAGATATCTTCATTGCTTTTTCTATCCGTACACGGCGTTCTCATATCTATTCCATAAGTCTAGATCTCTGCAGTCTCCTCATAATTTTCACGTGACTGCAAATTGTCCACTATTTGCTTCTATACATCAGCATTGGCTCAATACACCAATCAAGAACTCCTTTCCTTATTTCAGTGAATACATGACTGTGAACATTATTCATGTTGTGAAATGTGCCTTTGCTTAAGTTATTTTACATGTAAATCACTTTAAGAAATCTACCATTTACTGTTATTAAAGCACCCACTGCTTAAATAATTGACTTGTTTCGTGATGGTTCCTTTCACTTTGACATTGCATTTGCTCATAACATGTTTCTGTGTAATAGCCATTAATTTCAGTTTATCTGCTACTTAGACTGAGGTATCTGTTTTGACATTTTGTTGCAGTAATAAAAATCATTTCTTGTAACTGTGTTTCTTTGTCAATGACCAAAATCATGCCATCAGCATAACCTACTTTGTTTACTTTATGCGCACCAACTGATATTCCTTTTATATAATCTAATGATCTTACTGTTATTTCGCTTTACAAACTGAACAACATGCCTGGCAAGGCAACAATCTACAAGAGTGATCAAACTAGCTCAGGAAAAATAATGAAAATTATACGGCGAAAGTCTCAGTAAACTCCAGCAGACATGTTTAAAGCTATGACAAAAATGAGGATGAGAGAGGAACACATTCAACCCACTGATTATGTTAATCACAGCCAGGGCAAACCCATATATGAAGCAGAAATTATTAAAGATAGATGGGAAGAGAACTCTCTTCTATACACACCTCACATTGGTAGGACAATACAATTGACACCAGTGGGTATGGGAGCCGGTCGCTCAGAAAGCAATGGCAAACTATTGAGCGTAATCTTGCCTAGAAATCAACAATCAGCTGAAAGATGCTGACGTTGACAGCGATGTCCTGTAAAGGATATGCAAACTATTATATATATATATATATATATATGAAAAGCATTACCAAAATAGACAACAGCAAACAGTTGATGAGCACGTATATATAGTGAATGAACTGCTATTTCCCGATGAACAATGCCTACTGCATAGCAGTAGTGCCCCAGAATAGTTGCACAAAACATAACAGAAAGATCAACAATGAAAAAAAATAAACAACACCAAATCCAATTACACGAATTCAAGTATCTTGGGAGCATTTTTATATCAGACGGCAAATTAGATAGAGAGACAGAGACAAGAATTAAACATGTCAATAATGTTAAATATCAAATTACACACATACTGGAACATCCAGCTATCCCCATGGAAATTAAGAAGAACATTATAAATACAACATTTATACTATCATTGTGCTATAAATGCCAACCACGAGCACTAACTAAAGAACAAGACAGGAAACTCATTACTTGTGAAATGAGATGCCTATGAACGGCAGCGAACAAATCAAGATAGGACCATATTAGAATCGAGGCGATCTATAAAACATTTGGAGCAACATCAGTTGTTGGAAAATGGAAACATCAAGAGGCAGGGGAAGATTAGGCAATATGTGGATCGACGGAGTCATCAACACCTTAAAATCTCACAGCATCCAATCATACCAAGCGACCGAGCGAGCCCTAGTTCGGAAACTAATCATGAATCATACCTGCGACGCCTAACGACATAGAGCAGTGAAGGTCAAAAGAAAGGAGATGTGTTAACAAGTTCCCAATTGGTTATCAATTATTATGGCTGCGTGATATTACCAATTCATGTCTGCACAATACTTGCACAGTATTTCTTTGGTACATCTATGAAAATAGATTTCAAGAGATCATCAGCTATATATCTACTTTAATTGTTTGTTTCTAACATAATCATCATTTAACCCTGTTATATATGTCTCTTTTATAGTGTACTGGGATGGCCTCGGTTATTGGGAATAAACAAAAGCCTCGAGGTATCCCTAACACTATCGTGTATACTGACCCCAGGGGCTGGACAGGTAGATACACTGAAACTCTGCTACTGACCCCCTTTTGTTATTATAAGTCTACCCGCCCCTCACACATCCTAGACCTCTACTAACTACCCTCCTTTATGGACAATGAACTCTGAGGCATCGTCCGAAACCACATTCAATAACTGTAGATAAGAACTTGTTAAAATAAACAAATTTTATTCTACCCTAGTGAAACAGGTAGGAATTGAACACCCTGATAGAATATAAGTTATTTACAAATATAGAGGATAGAGTAGAGATAGAATCAGAGATGAGTCCAGATTCATCATCAGGCTGAGATGCAGATTTGTTGTAGATGTTCTGTCCAGTCGGTCCGGCACTCACCCGGCTCCCTCTCAGTATGGTTGACTGGAATCTTGGAGACACTTCCGTCCCAAGAACTCGGATCGGCAATCAATGGAGTGAACCACTTTCACCTCAAGGCAATCAATTTGAGAAGGTATGCGTTTAGCCTCACACTATAGGCTGAAAACAATTCACTAGGTTCCCGTTTAGAAGTTCTGAACTTCCGTCGGTACGAGTGCGCTGTGATCTCACATCTCTTTAAGAGTGCAACTTTTAACGCCGGGTAATTCTTCTTTCTTTCGCTTGAAATATGTCTATAACTGCAATGCTGTCTTTTGTATGAATTCATCTGTATTTTTCAGTTCACACAGCGGTCCATAGAGTTTATCTTCCACTGTCGTCTCTCTAGGCCAGAAGGTTTGCCTAGATATGTTATATTTTGGACAGTCTTGGAGTATGTGCTCTGCTGTCTACGACGCCAATCCACATGTGCACATGGCTGTTTCATCAATCTTGAATGTTGTATACATGTGGTTGCGTAATCTATTGTGCCCTGTTCTGAGGCAAAGAATAATGAATTGTTCTGGTCTGTCCATAACGTGGTAGTCATCTTGAGCAGGTTTTGGTGGCTTTCTGACTGATTTGATCATTTTTTTCTTTTGGTGGTATGTAACGGGCATATCAGACTGTTCTTCTTTGGCTCCTTCCTTAGCCAATTGATCAGCTCTGACGTTTCCGGGTACTCCACAGTGGGATGGTATCCACTTATGCTGACTGCTAGGTTCAGAAAGTAGTGTCCTTAGTACTGGCAATTTCCCAGACAGAAGCGCCTCGAGAACTGAGTTTGCATCTGCACCTGTACACAGGTTGTGTACCATTGCTGGTATTTAGTAATTTCTCTGTTGCTATCTTGATTGCCCCAATTTCAGCATCGTAGTTATGGCAGTACTTTCCTGTTGGTACTCTAGCTGTGTCCCTAGTATTATTTGGGTATTCTGTGTACACTCCCGATCCTCCATTTCGAACAGCATTTTGTGCTGACCCTTCTGTGTAGACTAGGATCCTGAGGTCCTTGGGTATTCTTCATCAAAGACGCTGAGCGTGGCTGTTCTGCGCTGCACACTGTTCTGTTCTTCCTTATCAAATATTCCTCTCACTTTTGTCTGGATTTGTTATGATAGTCTATGATCATCTTTCCATGGAGTTCGCTCTGGAATAGTTGTTAGGGGGATACCAACTGTGTGCAGATCGGTGGTTTCTCTGCAGATTCGTTTGGCCTTGGAGATAAAACTACTTCTTTTCAACCGCCCCATAGCTAGGTTTTGAAATCTGTTCTTCATAGGGTGGCCTGGCAAGCTGAGGAACTTTTCTGCTTGTATTGGCGTTTTCGTATCTCTGCGCTCACTCGGTGCTTGTGTTCTCCCCATCTTCTCCATTTCCACTATAGGGGTTGATCTCATCCCTCCTGTGGTGACTCTAAGTGCTTGATTTTGCACTTTGTCCAGCTCTTGTAGTGTGGTTTTTGATGCCGAACACCACACATTCCAGGTGTGGTCGTATGCTCTGTTGATAAACTTAGCTAAGTATTTTCCCACCGGCTCCCCGTGTGGTTCCACTTAGCTTTCTCAGGATGGTTTTCCTTCTGGCTTTTGCTACTGCTTTGTTGATGTGCTTTCTCCATGTCATCCTGCCATCAAATGTTACTCCAAGGTATGTTGGTTCTTTATCTTCTCTTAGGGGGTGTTCCATTTATCTGGATGGCCCCTGCCTTTTGTTTTGGAGAGAGGGTAAATAGGGTGGTTCGCTCTGGAATAGTTGTTAGGGGGATACCAACTGTGTGCAGATCGGTGGTTTCTCTGCAGAGTCGTTTGGCCTTGGAGATAAAACTACTTCTTTTCAACCGCCCCATAGCTAGGTTTTGAAATCTGTTCTTCATAGGGTGGCCTGGCAAGCTGAGGAACTTTTCTGCTTGTATTGGCGTTTTCGTATCTCTGCGCTCACTCGGTGCTTGTGTTCTCCCCATCTTCTCCATTTCCACTATAGGGGTTGATCTCATCCCTCCTGTGGTGACTCTAAGTGCTTGATTTTGCACTTTGTCCAGCTCTTGTAGTGTGGTTTTTGATGCCGAACACCACACATTCCAGGTGTGGTCGTATGCTCTGTTGATAAACTTAACTAAGTATTTTCCCACCGGCTCCCCGTGTGGTTCCACTTAGCTTTCTCAGGATGGTTTTCCTTCTGGCTTTTGCTACTGCTTTGTTGATGTGCTTTCTCCATGTCATCCTGCCATCAAATGTTACTCCAAGGTATGTTGGTTCTTTATCTTCTCTTAGGGGGTGTTCCATTTATCTGGATGGCCCCTGCCTTTTGTTTTGGAGAGAGGGTAAATAGGGTGGTGCTGCACATGTCAGTTGTTATGCTGACACACCATCTATTTGCCCATGCAACAAATGTATCTACAGCTCTTTGTAGCAATCTGGTGGCCACTGATGCATGTTCATTTTTCGCTCCATAGAACCAGGTCATCGGCGTACATTGCCGCTTTAATTCCATGCGGTAGATTAGCAACGAGATCATTGATGAAGATTAGAAAAAGTGTGGGGGACAAGACTCCGCCTGGGGAACACCGTGACGCACTCGTACTTTCTTGCTCTTGAGTCCGTCTATCTGTACTCGGGCTCTTCTGTTGTGCAAGTATGCTTTCACCCATTTGTACATTTTCCCATTGACTTTACAGTTTCTCAGTTTATTCATCAGACCGTCTTTCCAGATATTGTCAAAGGCTTTCTTCAAATCTATCCATGCTGCAAGCACCAGCTTTTTCTCTTGGAATACATCCGCAATTTCTTGAGAGAGGTAGGTTGTCTGATCTTCCGTAGAGTAGCACTGCCTAAAGCCAGCCTGCTGTGGCACAAGGGTGTTTTTACTTTCAATGTACCACTGCAGACTGTGATTGATGATGCGCTCCAGTGTTTTGCAGAGACAGCTGGTGAGGCTAATTGGTCTGTAGCTAGAGGTCTGAAAGCGGTCTATGGTCCTTCATCACCAGGCATAGTTCCCCTCCTCAGTGCAGACGGGGGAACATTGGTCACCGATAAGAAAGAAATCCCCCAACGCTGGGCAGAGCATTTCAGCAAAATCTTAAATGCAACTTCCTTCTTCGATGATGAAACCATCAACTGCCTTCCTCAAGTTCCCACCAATGAGACACTTGGTGACCTGCCAACCATAGTGGAAATAAACAAAGCCATCCAGCAACTCTCCAGCGGCAAGGCACCTGGTCCTGACTCCATCCCAGCAGAGATATACAAGGCAGGTGGGCCGGTCCTAACAGAGCAGCTTCACCAAGTCTTCACAAACATATGGGTGAACGAGACCATGCCACAAGATTTTAAGGATGCGTCAATAGTACACCTTTACAAACGTAAAGGAAACCGCCAATCCTGTGACAACCACCGAGGCATCTCCTTGCTTTCAATTGCAGGGAAGATACTCGCCAGAATTCTTCTCAATCGCCTCACAGCCCATCTCGATCAAGGTCTTCTTCCTGAGAGTCAATGTGGCTTCAGAAAAGAACGTGGAACTGTTGACATGATTTTCGCTGCAAGGCAGCTGCAAGAGAAATGTCAGGAACAGAACTGCGAAATGTTCTCCACTTTCATTGACCTTACCAAGGCTTTTGATACAGTCAGCAGAGATGGATTGTGGAAGATTATGGCAAAATATGGCTGTCCACGAAAGTTTGTCCAAATAGTGCGGCTATTTCATGACGGCATGCAGGCAAGAGTACAGGAAAATGGTGAACTGTCTGAACCCTTTCCTGTCACCAATGGAGTGAAGCAAGGATGTGTCCTGGCACCAACACTGTTCAGCCTCATGTTTTCAGCCATGCTGATGAATGCCTTCGAGAACGACGACATTGGAATAGACATCAACTACCGTATGGATGGAAAGTTATTCAATCTCAGAAGGCTGAAAGCTAAAACCAAAATTGACAGCGGCACCGTCAGAGAGCTCCTGTTTGCTGATGATTGCGCTCTATACGCCAACTCAGAGGCGGACATGCAACATAATGTTTCAGCTTTCTCACATGCCTGTGCCAAATTTGGGCTCAATATCAACTTGGAGAAGACTGTAGTTATGTACCAGCCAGCTCCAGGGAATAATCACACTGTGCCGAATATCAAAGTGAATGATCATAGACTAAGTGTTGTGGACAAATTCACCTATCTTGGCAGCACTGTGTCACAAGCTGCCACAATCGATGACGAAGTGAATGCAAGAATCTCCAAGGCCAGTGCAGCATTTGGCAGACTGTACAAGAATGTATGGGACAGAACTGGAATAAGCCTGCAAACAAGGCTAAAAGTCTACAAAGCAGTTGTATTATCCACACTGCTATTTGCTTGTGAAACCTGGACTGTTTATCAGCGACACGCTAGGAAATTAAACCACTTCCACACAGTCTGCCTAAGGAAGCTACTGAAGATTAAATGGCAAGACAAGATTCCAGACACTGAAGTCCTAGAAAGAGCATCCATGCCCAGTATCCACACTCTACTGATGAAGAATCAAATTCGCTGGGCTGGTCACTTGACCCACATGCCAGATCACAGGCTCCCTAAACGAATTTTCTACAGCGAACTGCGTTGTGGTAAACGCTCCCAAGGTGGCCAGAGGAAACGTTTTAAAGACACTCTGAAAATTTCACTGAATGCTTTTGGAATTCATCATGACACCTGGGAGGCTGCAGCCAGAGACCGAAATTCGTGGCGTGCATCATTGCGCAAAGGTGCAGTCATATGTGAGGCAACCAGGACTGCAAGAGCTGTAAAGAAAAGGCAGGTCAGAAAAACCACTGCAGGAAATCCTCCTCCAGAGACGTCAAGCATTCTTTGCCCACATTGTCAAAGAACATTTCGAGCCAAAATAGGCCTTATCAGCCATCTTAGAACCCACGGCTCCACACCTTCAACCCCACTGGATGAAATGAATGGTCATCATCATTCTTGATGGACAAACAACAGCTAGAGGCAATGGAACTATCTTTCCCTGATTTTAGGAGGGGTATCATGATTGTTTCTCTCCAGGCTTGTGGAACACGGCCTAAGGTCCAACTGTTATTGAAGATCTGCAACAGCTTTGCTTTGGCCTCTGTTCCTAGGTTCCTGATCATTTCATTGGAGATACCATCAGCCCCTGGTGACTTTCTGATTTTCAGTTTTGATATCGCTAGCTCCAGTTCGCTGATTGTGATGGTTACCTCTAGAAACTCATGTATTATTTCCTTCTGTCCTGTATGTTGCCGTTCCTCTCGAATCTCTTGTTGTTTCTCTGGAATAATTTTGATATTGTTATCTTGTGCGAATGAGTCCACAAAATGGTCAACTGCTTGCTTTCTTGTTAAGATGTTTCCATCTTTATGTAGTGAAATTTTTGAGTTTCTCCCTGTGCCCTCATCGTTAAGTTGTTTTATTAGCTTCCACAATTTCCTTGTGTCTCTTTCAAAGTTCAGAGACTCCGTTTTTTCCTGCCAGCTTTTCCATCTAGCCTGCAGTTTGGCCCTTTTAAATTTGGCTTTTGCGTGCTGGAATTTATTGTGGTGCTCTTGGCTGGGTGTGGCCTCTGATTGGTTTCTACACACTTTCACATCATTATGCAACTGTTTCAGTTCACTACTCCAGTAGGGTTTATATTGTTTACGGGCTCCTCTTGGTACTGTTTCTCGCGCTGTCTGTAGTATGCATTAGCCAAACTCTTCAACTACTTTATTTATGTCTTTCTCAGTGTTCAGGTTTCTAACCAGTATTCTGGTGCGATTCTTGTACATTGCCCAGTCTGCTTTCTTGTAGTTCCACCTCAAGAGGGTGCTGCTTTCACTTACAAGCTCATTTTCTACAGTTAGAAAGACTGGCCGATGGTCACTGCCACCAAGTTGTTTCCCAACAATTCGTGTAATGTTCCACTCTATGTCTGGTGAGTGAAAAGCCAGGTCATGTGTAGTTGTAGTGTGCCATGATCTCGAGTAGAAAGTATGTGGGTTAGACGGCTTGTTAACCAAGTTGAATCTATTCTCATCCTGCCAGTCTTCTAGTCTCTCTCCTCTGCTAGGTAATTATTCTGCATTCCCGGTAGTAAGCGTGCATACACCTCGTAACCAGCAAAGCGAAGTCCCTGGGAGAGTTTCAGACACCATTTCTCTTTGTCAAACCCAATTTCAATAGACATCGCCTCATATTTCTCTAAGTACTGGTCTATACTTTATTTCTCGGGTTCGAACGGCTGTAACGGCCACTTCATAGCATGATAGTCACGTCTACTGGTTGCCTCTGAGCCAGGAGGTGCCACTCCTCCCACAGCTCCTCAGTTTCACCAGTAGTAGGCGCCTTTGTCTCAAGTAGCTTCATTCGATACTCATGTTCACGTCTCTCTCGGTCAGCTTCCATCTCCAGTCGTTTCATCACGCTGTCAGCTGCTATCTTCTTTTCTTCCAAAGCCACTTTACTAGCTTCGAGTTCTCTTTCTGTTCTTCTTTTGTCTCGTTCATCTTGGCGAACATCTCTTTCCACCCCTTGAACATAGGATTTCAATGCATCTCCCTCTAGTCCTAACTCACGCGCAGTTGCATGAACTTTGAACAAGTCTAACTCTCGGGTTGACATGTTGACTATGGGATGTGGTCAGATAAGTGTGTGAATGTGAAAAGCAATACGATCATTGACTAATTAAAAGTATTAACCTTAAGCAACATCAACACACTTATGTCCGTCAGGCTGAGTAGTGAGATAGGTAGATTAGTAGTAGAATCTTATGTTGACTGTAGATAAATGATATAGACCTATTCAGTATCCCTACGAGAGATCAGAACAGCAGACACAGTCCTGGAATGATCCCGGACGAACCCCCACTCACTTTTATAGTGTAGCGGGATGGCCCCTGTTATTGGGAATGAACACAAGCCCCGAGGTATCCCTAACACTATTGTGTATGCTGACCCTAGGGGCTGGACAGGTAGATACACTGAAACTCTGCTACTAACCCCCTTTTGTTATTATAAGTCTACCCGCCCCTCACTGATCCTAGACCTCTACTAACTACCCTCCCGTATGGTCAATGAACTCTGAGGCATCGTCCGAAACCACATTCAATAACTGTAGATAAGAACTTGTTAAAATAAACAAAGTTTATTCTACCCGAGAGAAACAGGTAGGAAATGAACACCCTGAAAGAATATAAGCTATTTACAAATATAGAGGATAGAGTAGAGACAGAATCATAGATGAGTCCAGATTCATCATCAGACTGAGATGCAGATTTGTTGTAGATGTTCCGTCCAGTCGGTCCGTCAATCACTCTGCTCCCTCCCAGTGTTGTTGTCGGGAACCTTGGAGATCACTCCGTCCCAAGAGCTTGGATCGGCTATCAATGGAGTGAACCACTTGGACCTCGGTTGACTAGATGAACTTCCGACCCACATGTCACAATGAGTCACTGTCTATTGACATTAAGACCCTTCTCACAATTCAGCCTGACTGGGAGACCCTCTACCTTGAGGTGACCCCAGATATACACTATTAAGTTCAACTGATGTAGCAAAGGACCAACCTAATGGTCATGGACTATCATATCGTACCCCTTGTTGGGTAATAAAAAAAAATCTGCAGCGCATTCTCAAAAGTCGTTCGAGATTCTATACACTATGGCAGATGATATCAAAACACTACACAGTCACTATTGACCTGACTCCCTCGCAGTCGAGTCCCACAAGTTAAGCATGTTCTGTAAACATTTGTAACCCAAAATATTAATAGCAATGTTCGTTGACACAGCTGAGAAACAAGTTTGGTAACACCACTAAGTCTGATCTTAACACAGCCGTGTTCATTAGGTCAGGGATGAGTTGACCTTATTCTGCCTGAAAAGTATCAGTAACGTTGATACGTCTAACTGGTGTGGGTCTAGTGTTGACCGGGCACTGGTGCAGACGTAGTTACAGCACATAAATTCGTGCCAATCTCTGCCTGGTTTCTCCGACGGTTAGGCGGATAAAGTCAGTGGAACTGATGTGCTCCCAGAACTGTGACTCTACCCCAACTTGGTAAGTCTCCCTGGAGTGAGCATACCATCACCTTTCCAAAGTACTGCACTTTACTATCATACACAGGCATGATTGCTCAGGTGGATGGACAGTTTACCTCAGAATTAGTGGTTAATCAACCGTCGATGAGATGAACAATTCTGTCAAACAAAATGCTGCATCAGGGTTCACAAACCAACCTGGTGGGTATTATTCAAGCATGATGATTCACCCTGTAGCATGATGTTGTACAGTCAGGCGTGGTAGGTGTGTATATCAATCACTCACCCTTACCGACGCGTTGTTTCAGAAAAAAACAGGCATCCTGATTCATAAACAGGCAACACCTGAAAGGATGAGCGGTCGGTGAGAGTATTCGGCCACAACATTGGACCACATGCATCAAATCAATGAATACTCAACCTTCAGTACTGCTAATTAGCTATTCATCTAATTAGGGCATCGTCTCTATGTTGATAGTATTAAAGCATGGGTATCCTTCCAATGTCAGATGGCCCATAGAACAGCCCGTCGGACAGATTAAGTACCGGAAATGTCGAGTCTGATCATAAGTCTCACATACCCATATTCTCATAGTTGCTGTTGCTAAATTAAATAGCTGCCCTAGTTCTAATATTAATAAGAACTAAATATCAAGGAGAGGAGTCCCTGGACCCCACCCTTACATCATACATATCATAACAATAGCGATCACCGTAATACTACTTGTGTATACCGTCCATTTCGCTGGTGGAGAATCCTTCCCACCCTGTAGCGAAGCACCTCTTGCTTTACTCTTACTTAGAGTCAAGAAGTCATTCCCGTGAAAACATGTTTTCACCTACATGTTCAAAGGCACCACTCCAGTTCTGGCCCCTTCCCAAACGGATTAGCTTTGAGCCTTGGCCGAACTTCACGGCTGGCCTGGTTTGCCAGTCATATACTTTAATAACTTGCACACAGTCTCCATATCCCATTTGTCCCCGTGCCTCATTCAACCTCCATTCGTCCTTCCATACTTCCATTGCATTAGCACTCACTTACGCATGCTAGTATGAAAAGAACAGGACAGTAAAGAGAAAAATCAAGAACAAGACTTATGGGAATGCCCCGAATGCTGTGATGTCGATTCCTAAATCAATCAATCAATCAATCAAGAACACACGCTTACATCGCTACGGTAACACAGTCGGATCGCATCGAACTCCCTCGTCGTTCGGTACATCGTTCGTGTTAGTACCACACAACATTACCTAATATATATGCCACCATAATAGCTTATATATCTATTAGGCACAAGCTGAAGAACACAGAATTCCACTGTTCCATGAAATGAAATCACTATTAACACATAAAATAGCTACATAATTTCCTATGGCTTAGCAGTACGTGCTCTGCTTCCCTAAACCTAGGCACTTCATTGTCAAAATTCTTCACCCTATCAACTTACCAGTCTATTCCACAAGGCTTTACTACCATCAGATACTAACTGACATAAGTTAAGTTCATAAAACAAAAAAGTAAACAACTCCCTATAATGGCATGGCTAACCTAGTATATGCAAATACTTACCGTATGCAAATACTAACAATTCTGCACAATGTTGCCGATTGTAACGGACTTGCATCTAGCTGGAAACAAAATAACACAGTTCACAACTAATGTTGTCAACAGTGCGGAACACAGCTGTACTTTGTCCTACTTTCTAACCGGTTACCGATAGACAACTACTTGGAAATGCCGCATCGCCCACATTTTTATTTAGGTGCTGTACGGTCGCGTTTCATGCTCACTTACAATGGTATTTTAAATAAATAGGTATTTACCTTAATCGTGAAACCATTCACCAGTCAGCTACCAATACTGTCTGATGGCCAACTTGCCTATAGAGATGACAGTTCGCCGAACTAGGCTGTGTGTGGAATACAGGACAATCAGCCTACCTGGGCTGCACGTCCTCACACATCGAAATATCTGAAGTGAATGAGCGCTACTGCCTAAGTTCTTCCTACGTGCGTCTCACCACGCACGAAGAATTAGTGCGCCACGTGTGTTTCAACTTGTCGAGAAACCTTGATTGTCCGCACAGGAGAATCTATTTTCTGCCTGCATGAGAAAATGTTGGTGTACTAAGCAACCCTGCTCACGCAAATACAGGTGCTAGTTAGTTAGTCGACAGATCATCCTCATTGCACATCGAACCATTCAGTCCATAAGTGCTCGGATCCCCTCCTCAGCAAATCCCGCAGCGTGTAGCGGCTAACGACGCCAGTTCTGTGTTGGTTTATCAATCTTCTTTGGCTTCCTGCGTAGTGTTCTTGTTTGGCCACCCCTCTTTTAATTTGCTGTTCTCGCAGTCTGGCCATTGTTGTAGATTCACAGTCATCACTTGGTTCTCGCAAAAGTCTTACTTCTCGTAGAGCATTCAGAATGTCAGCCTGGTCCATGGCGCGCCCGCCCTCCACAGTAGCCTCACCTGCGAGCTTGTCAGCTCGCTCATTTCTTTGTACTCCCACATGCCCTGGCACGAAGATGAAACTAATCTTTGCCAGCCGAGACCGCTCCAGAGGCAGCAACCATTCTCTTCGGATCGAACCCTCTTCTATCCTCTTGATCATGTTCATTGAGTCGCTAAGGAAACAAGCCCTAGTGAATGTCTGTGTCTCGAGCCATGTTATTGCTTTACTTACTGCCATGACTTCCATGGTCAGGCTACTTGTGGTTTCAGTGAAAGCACGAGAGTCCTCCTTCACAAATCTCCCTCCGGCCCGAGCTGTAAAGGCCCATGAGCTTCTAACATGTCGGACGACCGACCCATCTGTGTAGATGACCGCGTCACCGTCTAGCGAATTCTCGAAAATCAACGCTTGTACTTCAGCCTCCACAGCAGCCGAATTTTCTTGTCTGCATTTTCTATCTAATTGGATGCAATCTGAAAAGGATGTGCAGAAGTCTGTTGGCACTTACACCCACTCCTCGCCATGTTCTAAGTCCTCAAGTGAACACACCTGTTGAAGAATGTCTTCGGCTTGACCCATCCACGACCGTCCTCTTTTTAACCTGCTGCCCTTCACCTTCCTAATTTTACTATGCAGTAGATGTTGTGTGTTTGCTTTAATTCTGAGGTAGGCGCGTGCCCTGCAACTTGTATTCTCTCTTCAATGGTTGGAAAATCAAGAAGGTAGCGCATCGCCCTGCTTGCTGTATCTCTTGTACATCCAAGAGTAATGCGCATAGCTTCATTCTGTAATCCTTTCCATCCTTTCTATCTGCTTATGGCTGAGAGTCAGGATTGCCATTGCATACTCCAAAACAGACATGACCAGCCCCTCGTACAGAAGACATAGATGGCGCTGCTCACAGTTTGTTGCCGCCATCACCCGCATCGCAGCCAAACCCCGCTTGGCCTTTGTTATCACCTGGTCTATGTGCACATTATAAGCAAGGCTTCGATCAAACCGTATCCCCAGGTAATTCATTGCCTGCGTTCTTTCCACCGTCTCTGAACACAGCATTACAGTTAATGTTGGAGTGTTGACAATATGATTATTCAACGAGAACCAAGTCACTGTTGCCTTTGTTGGGTTGACCATTGCCCCAGCTTCATCACGCCAAGTACTTATGCGATTGAGTTCGGTTTGTAGTTCCACAGCAACCTCCTCTCTATCCTTACCCTGACGATGACACACAGGTGCTTCTAGAACCTTCTAGCCGGAAAACCATCCTCGACTTTCCCAAGTCTATTTATAACTGGGGAAGTCCCTGATGATGCGACGAGTTCAAGCGGAACCTAGTACGACGAAGCACAGATGGTGTTTCGTTTCGTCACAGTGCACCTTTCATTTATATTTTATGTGTGTCATTTAATATGTTATCTTCTTTGTTTTCAAACAAATATTAACTGTATGTTGTCTAAAGAGAGATAATATTTGTTGTTGCGTAGAGATTGTGTGTCTTCTCGTTGTTTTTCAAAATCCTTAAACTGACTGTTTAGTTATACTTGTTTCGCTGTCTTACATTTTCTTACTATTTCTCTGTGTATTTTGTTATATTCATCTTGATTTAGTTTATATTTCATTCCAATATGCATCAGTTGTATAATTTCTCGTGTCATCCATTTCGTCTCTGCTATCTTCTTCTTCTTTTTTTTTTTGAAAGTGTTTATTTTTATGTCTATTTTTTTTCTATAGCATCATACCTACTTAGTTCTGTCATTGCGTTGTTATCACTTATTTCCTGATTTAATTCAAGTATTGCTTGTTGTAACTTGATATATTGTTGTGCCATATTTAATTTATACAGCTTTATTCTCAGTGAAGCCGAGAGGAGAAACGAGAGATACGTAAATGATCATAGACAACAGAAAGTATGTCTTAACTACCATCACACATTACACTTTCCACGGTGGTGTAAGGTGGAGAGCGTAACGCATACCGCGCTAGAGCCAAAGAATAAAAAGAGTAAAAGGAGAGACCAAATCTTACCACCCCAAACTTACAAGAAAAGGGAAAAGAAATGAAAGAAGATTTAAGAATTCCGGAGAAGAGGCAAGAACTATAATTAATGTTCAGACAGGAGCCATCAAGTTTAAGCACAGGCAATGAATTAAAATATTAAGATGTAATAGCAACAGTGAACGTACAAACTAAACTTATACAGACTACGCTAACAATTTAGAAACAACATAAATAAAGCTCGTTATTTATTAAGCTCCAGAGACAGCTAAGTCTTTCCCCTGTCGTGTGAGATGTTCGGTCGATTTCGTTGTCCTTGTGGTTTGTGCTTGTCCCTTAGCTGTGAACATGTCACTTCTCAAGGCTCCCCTCCCTAAGTGAGGAGAGCCTGTGCAGCCGGCGCTTTCTCACACTAAATTAGCACCTGCGGTCCTGGGGAGCCAGCTTCCTAACCAGACACGGCGTCGATCGCCTCCATTCGTCTCAGTTGTAATGTACATTCTTCGTGACCCGTTAATGGCGCCACACTCTACTAGGAAGCTGGTTCTTCCTCTTGATTTCGACCCACCTCTTGGTCTCTGCAGCTGAGTGCGACGTATGAAGGTTGGACTTCGGCCCCCACACACACACACACATACACACCCATACACACCCACACACACGCGAGCATATATATATATATATATATATATATATATATATATATATATATATATATATATATATAACAGGGAAAACAGGGTTGTGTCCTGTTCCTCTCTTGTTCATAGCATATATGGACAACATGTGTAGAGAGACCAGCCAAACAGAGACAGCAGGAATACCGCATGACGAGAACACAGAAGAAGAAGCATCTCCGGATTTAACCATTAGAGAACTCCTGTTTGCGGACGGCCAAGCACTAATAGCAAAATCTGAATCTGAATTACAAGACCACATTAATATCCTAAACGAAATGAGTGGGGAACATAATATTAAAATTGGCACGGTCAGATCAGAGGTAGTGACTATAGCTAAAGAAGAACAAACAACAACATTTCACCTTAGCGAACATCCCCTGAAACAAGTAAAGAGTTTCAAGTGCCTAGGAAGTATAATATTATCAAATGGCAGATCAGAAGACGAGATCGAAAATAGGTGCAATAAGGCAAACAAACTCATTGGACAAATGTCACCAATTCTAAAGAACAAACATGTATCAATAACTACTAAGAAAGCGCTTTACAACACAATCTTCCTACCAACTCTATACTACCAATGCCAAACCTGGACAATGTCAGAAAAAGAGAAAAGAAAAATCACAACAACAGAAATGAGAATCCTGAGAAGATTACTCAACGTATCAAGAAGAGATAAGATCAGAAATAAAGAAATCAGGACGAAAGTGGGGGTTAAAGCAGCACTAGATTTTATTAGAAAGCAGCAAGTCAAATGGTTTGGCCATGCAAGTAGGTTACCAGTCAACAGCATACCACAGCAAGCAATGATGTACAGACCAGATGGAAACAGAGGAAGAGGCTGACCATGTAAACGTTGGATGGAGGGAATAGCAGAGTCCACGGGAATATCGATATATGAAGCCCATAATCGGGCACTCTCACGATGTTTATACTTCACCTCGACACCGCAAGGTACAAGAGGAACATGATGAGATGAGATGAGATGATATTTATATAAATTTTTGGACATGTTATGAGAAGAAATGGATTGGAGAACATGGTGACAACTGGCAACATCGAAGGGAACAGACCAAGAGGAAGACAGAGAGAAAAATACCTGGATGGCTTGGCCACATGGCATGGACGAGACAGGAACACTGAGCTGATCCACGACACTGGTGATCGAGTGAAATGGCGATACATGACCGCCCTCGTTTCCCGACATGGCACATGATATATATATATATATATATATATATATATATATATATATATATATATATATATATATATATATATATATATATATATATATCAATTAAGTCCATAGACAAAACCACAAAACCACATTCCAACCAAATATCAAAATTAACAATTAAGAGATTTACAGTGTCACACACTTTTAAAATTTTAGTTCCGTAATCAATAACAATGAGGATTATTCAACAGAAATTAGACGGAAGCAGGTCACAGCAATGCAGTATTAAGAACGTATGACACAACACCAGCAAACGAGTTAAAATAAAATGTTTGCCGACAATTACCTAGTTAATTAGTCGACAGATCATCCTCATTGCACATCGAACCATTTAGTCCATATGTGGAGAACATGGTGACAACTGGCAACATCGAAGGGAACAGACCAAGAGGAAGATAGAGAGAAAAATACCTGGATGGCTTGGCCACATGGCATGGACGAGACAGGAACACTGAGCTGATCCACGACACTGGTGATCAAGTGAAATGGCGATACATGACCGCCCTCGTTTCCCGACATGGCACATGATATATATATATATATATATATATATATATATATATATATATATATATATATATATATATATATATATATATATATATATATCAATTAAGTCCATAGACAAAACCACAAAACCACATTCCAACCAAATATCACAATTAACAATTAAGAGATTTACAATGTCACACACTTTTAAAATTTTAGTTCCGTAATCAATAACAATGAGGATTATTCAACAGAAATTAGACGGAAGCAGGTCACAGCAATGCAGTATTAAGAACGTATGACACAACACCAGCAAACGAGTTAAAATAAAATGTTTGCCGACAATTACCTAGTTAATTAGTCGACAGATCATCCTCATTGCACATCGAACCATTTAGTCCATATGTGGTCCAGTGGTTTTGCATGTATCACCGTGTACCGGGAGGGCGCGCTTTAGCGATGCTATTCTTGGCTTGCGTGTGCGTGAACGCCTGTCCTGTCATTTGCCAGATGCATTGTGAGCTGATGAGGCTCAGCCGTAAATCGGGAGATTTGTTCGCAACTTAGACGAGCAATATCTTCTGTGGGCAGTTTCTCGCTCACATGTTTATGTTGTCATGTTGTTTATGTCACATAGTTGATCCTATCAGTAATCATACGCTCATTCGCTTGTCTCTACGCTAGTCTTAAAACTGAAAATTAAAGGAATTGACGGAAGGGCCGTTTGCACGAGGCTATAGGCTACCAGTTGTTTTTGAGAGCCAATATATACAGGGATAACTGGCCTATGGCAGCCTAACGTCCACTGCATCTGCGACCGTCTCCAGTCGACTTGCCATGCTCGCCACTGGAACCAGATGGACGCGGACGAGAGAGTGAGGTCAAAGGAGTTGCGCAACCACTTCCTCACTATAATCCAATCTAAAGCGCAAGTCATTCGTTCTTCATCAAAAGATGCAATGAATGAATGGTCCTCGTCATTCATGACGGACGAACATCGCTCGGATCCCCTCCTCAGCAAGTCCTGCAGTGTGCAGCGACTAACGATACCAGTTCTGTGTTGGTTTATCAATCTTCTTTGGCTTCCTGCGTAGTGTTCTTGTTTGGCCACACCTCATTTAACTTGCTTTTCTCACAGTCTGGCCATGGTTGTATATTCACAGTCATCACTTGGTTCTCGCAAAAGTCTTACCTCTCGTAGAGCATTCATAATGTCAGCCTGGCCTATGGCGCGCCTTCCCTTCACAGTAGCTTTACCTGCGAGCTTGTCTGCCTGCTTATTTCTTTGTACTCCCGCATGCCCTGGCACGAAGACGAAACTCTCCTCGGATCCACCCCATCTCTACCCTTTTGAGCATACTCATTGTGTCACTAAGGAAACATGCCCTAGTGAAAGTCTGTGTCTCGAGGCATGTTATTGCTTTACTTACTGCCATGACTTTCATAGTAAGGCTACTTGTGGTCTCAGCAAAAGCACCAGAGTCCTCCTTTCCTCCTGTATTATTAATGTTACTAAAGGTTTTATTGACAGCACTATGCCCTTACCAACTGCAGCCAACACCAACCATATTTATATTAATTAACTTACAAATGTTGCTTACAACTTCAGTGATAAGAAATATTTTTCCACCATTTTTGTATGAGTTTGTATGTGAAACATAAATTGCCATCTCGTTCCATTTGAATGTAAGACCTATAAACTTAACGCTAATACCAAATGTCATACACATTGTTTGCATAAGAAAATTATTTGGACTCACTGTGACACCAACAAAACTCGAATGGCATATGACGAAATTGGATTTCTAGGCCATAAAATATCTAAAGGCCACGTAAGTACTGATAATAAAATCGTGACCAAGACCTTAAATCTCACGATGCCTACGACCAAAAAGCAAGTTAGAAGCCTTTTAGGCCTGGTGAATTATTACAACAAGTTCTTACCGAACTTATCACAAATCACCAGTGTTTTTCTCTCAGATCTTTTAAGATCTAATTCAAAAATTGATGTACAGAGTGCTACTTAAAAAAATGCAATCTCGCACCTGAAATATTACTTTTCTAACATCCCTATTTTGCGTCTGCTTAATAAAGACCTTTCGTATACTCTCAGAACAGATGCTAGTGCCACAAACATATCCGGGGTGCTGTTCCAAGCCTACGATAACATATACCATCCAATAGTTTACGTCAGTAGGAAGCTGAGCCCAGCAGAATCACGTTATGGTGTGTCTCAATTGGAGGCTCTCGCAATTGTGTACTGCGTCAGTAAATTGACAAAATACCTTGCCGGGACACACTTCCTCATCGAAACTGACAATTCCCCATTGATGGTGATCGAGAAAGGACTGCACAAAAACAACCATATCTACCGTTGGGCCCTGATTCTACAGAATTATTTATTCTCCATCAAACACATCAGATGATATTCTTGCATATATGCAGGGGAGAGATAGGGAGCAAACAGCCCAGGAGTTACAGACGACAGTAGATAAAGTGATTGACTGGTGCACAGAAATGAGTGCTGTCATCCACCCGGAAAAGGCGGCTATTTTGTGGTGCTCTCTGGACAACAGGATTATAAGATCTGATGTCCAAAGCCTCGCGATAGATGGTAGAAATGTCAGCAGAGAGACCACATTGAAGTATCTGGGGATCACATTTGACAGGAGCCTATCCTTCAAGGACAATATGGAGAGTGTTGTGACAAGATCTCAAAAGGGACTCAGTGCACTTAAAACTGTGGCCGCAATGGACACAGAGCAGAGAATGCTTTTCACACCATACCAGCACTTGATCCTCTCAGTAATGGATTATGGATTAGGTCTGCTAAATGTCTCAGAGAGTCAGCTGTTGAAGTTAGAGCGCATACAGAACGAAGCTATGCGGGTCATTCTAGGATTCACTAGAGACACCCCAGTAGTGTGTATGCGCTATATCCTTGGTCTGCCGACTGTTGCTGGTAGGCTGAAGGTGATTCAGGCGAAGGCATACATCAGAGTAGCTGCAGACACAAACCACCCACTGCATGAGGCGCTGGACGCTGTTAAGGGTCAGCGACTGATAAGAGGGAAATCATGGATGGCTCAGGCAGAGGATACGATCAGACAGGTGTGCCCCTTGGAGAACATTAGGCGTTGAGAGGAGTGGGTCAGAGTGCCAGTGGAGCAGTCAGACTTGTGCAAAGTTATAATCACATTAAGCCGGGAGTGCAGGGAGTGACCAGCAGGGGCCACGGAAGTGGAAATCCAGCAACTAATTCAGGACAATGCTCACTCGGGTGATGTGATTATCTACACAGATTGTTCGGTGTCAAGAGGTGAGAGAAGTGGCTGGGTGTTCATAGCCAAAGCTAATGGTCGATGTTTGGGGCAGGAGAGCCTGCCATATGATACTACAACATCCAGCTTAAGAATGGAGGTGGAGGCAGTCACTGCGGCTCTCCGCTGGATGGAGAATACGACACACACACACACATCGTGATTGTAACTGACTCAGAAAGCATGCTGACGTGGGTGAGGAAGGGCAGGCTTCGTGCGGAGTGGCTTGCTTCGCTTCGGAGGTCACGGGTGACAATCATCGCCTTGATATTTTCTCCGGGGCATGCCAGTGTGCAGTGAAATGAACAGGCGGACAGATTGGCTGGCTCTGCAGAACTTGGTGTAGTACTGATACATGACAAGGCAGACGTGGTTGCGGCCTTGTGGGAGCACATGCACACCTCGGAGGAGCAAATGGGTTACCATGGTCTGGCAAGAACGAGACAGCGAGGAGTGATGAGGGGATCTGGCCGACGCGCAACGCTCATTGGAAAGGCGAGTTGGACTTATAATCAGATTGTTATTGGTACTATTAGTGTTGAAACTATTCGCTGGCAGCTGAGGATGGGGACGGAGCACTTATGGGAATGCACCGGATGCTGTGATGTTGATTCCTAAATCAATCAATCAATCAAACAAACACATCAAGGGTTCGAAGGACTTACTTACTAACGAGACCCCCAGACCTTGCAGTCGACCAGATCAACGACACGACAACATCAACCGTCATCTAGAACGACTACGTAATTAGTGTAAATAGTTTGATTAGATTAGATTAAGTAGTTAGTTAGATAGCAGCAGATAATTGAGATTATTTTATTGAAGTTGCACATGCATATACATTTTCCCATCTCATTTATAAAATTGAATGGGAGTATTATTATAACATTATAGTGATAAAAGTAAATGAGCTCGTTTTAGTTAACTGAAAACGTGCGTATTTTATTTAAACATGATAAACATTTTTAATAATGCATAGTATGAATGACTGAGTGAAAACCGTATAAAAGGAGGAACGAATGCATTAAAACAAGGAGTGTGAATATTGGTGCACTTTTTTGCACATATACTTTTTTGTAATGATTTTTCTTCGTCTTTTTGTAACACATGTGAGCGTTCATTGGTTTTATATGTTTTGACTTTACAATTACATTGCAACTATAGTTATGTTTTCAAGAATCACAGTTCGGTAACTCATCTCAAAAATTGAGCATACGCCGTCATTTGTGAGATGTAGCAACCTACATGATCACACTTGAAGACACAGATTATAAACATACATCTATGTTTCTAATTAAAACATACAGTAGTTGCTTGCTTGCTTGCTTGTGTTCGTTGGCTTGAGCTCCAACGTGAAGTCCTGTATGTCGGATGAAGGCATCCTGTTGTCCAACATCAGTGTGATGTCATACAGGACCTGAGTTTTGCGTGAGTATCCGTTGTCCCATGTCTGGCTTTTTGGTGTGCAGACTGGTGGTTCCTCGCCGTACAGGCAGACACTCTCCGACTTCGGAGGAATCGGTGATCCTACTGACTTTAGCCAGGACCCCGAAGGGACCTGTTGCCCAGGACGCTCGACGAGGACGCGTCAATAGGTCTTGGCCAGTATATAACCCGGCCCTGGTGACATACAGTAGTAATAACAAAACACGCAAACTAACATAATACGAACATATAACGTACAAACACCACTTTCTAAGAAAGGGAGATCATACTTATACAAGGGACACAGGGGATTAATAAAAGTTATGACTCCAAAACAGAAAAGTCTACCAACAAGCGGAAGCTAGATAGGTGTAAATCAGTGGACAAATTTCTTAATGAAAGATGTTGAGGTAACATTTTACGGGAGCCATGGATAATATATCCATGATTAGTCAAATTGTTTCGGGGCACCATTTTTTGTGTGTGAAAGATGTTGCAGGTTATTGGGCAACCATAATTGTAAGACAATATTTCTTGGTCCGTTTACAGCTTCCAGTAGTAAATTGTAGGAGAGTAGTTGACTCTTGGCAGCATATCAAGGGTGTGAAGCTGACAATAGACCAGTGGGTGGATACTTTAACAGTGTATCAAATCCTTATGAATTAGAGTGACACCCAAATAGAGTGACTGATTAAGTCCCACAACTCAAAGACACATTAGTTCAGACTAATTGTATATGCATAGACAGCATTGTGTCACAGTCCTTGGAATGAATTTGGTGACACAATACCGGGGGGGGGGGGGGGAGCATGAGAGGATGTCAGAGTGTTGGGGAAATAGGGACAGGACATAGAGAGGACAAGGGACAGAATATAGTAAGGGCACAGAGATGTCATCAGACAGGACATCTACAGGACAGTAGAGAGATTAGAAACATGTCATCGGTGGGGACACAGAGAAGTCATAGACAGCACACCGACAGGACAGGACTTAGTAATATAAGGGGACATAAGTTCACGGGACGCTGTCCTGAACTGACCAGACGACATTACACCGAACGACCCAGCTCAACACGGGCGGACTACAACCCTAAGTGACGGTTGAGACAGCCCGGTTGCCACGAGAGACACGGCGTCCAGTACTACGAGACTGACCGACCAGTTTGAAATCAGCAGACGGGACTCAGACAGTTTAGAGGAAGGACGTTTTGTGTTTCTGGAGCGAGTGTATAGCGTTTGCGAGAGTGCTAGTTGAAGATAGTAAGTAATTGAGTGTATGGCGTGTGTAATTGGCTGAGTGCTATTCGATGTTCGTCCATCGTGAATGACGAGGTCCATTCATTACACTACATCATTAGATGAGGAACGAATGAATTGCGCTTTGGTTTTGTATAGCGAGGAAGTGGTCGGGCAATTCCGTCGCCCCCGCTCTCTCGTCTGTGACCGTCTGGCTCCAGTGGCGAGCATGGCAAGACGACTGGAAGACGGACACAGATGCAGTGGACGTTAGGCTGCCACGGCCTGTTAACCCTGTATATATTGGCTCTCGAGAGCCTCGTGCAAGCGGCCCTTCCTTCAATTCCTTTAATTTTCAGTTTTAAGACAAGCGTAGCGACAAGCAATGAGCGTATAATTACTGATAGGATGCACAAGATTTCCTTCGCCGAAGACGGACTGACGGCCAGATCAGACAACACACATATGAGGCGAGAAACTGCCCACAGAAGATATTGCTCGTCTAAGTTGCGAACAGATCTCCCGATTTACGGTTGAGCCTCACCAGCGCACAAGTGCACATGGCGACTGACAGGACAGACGTTCACGCACACGCAAGCCAAGAGTAGCATCGCTAAAGCGCGCCATCCCGGTACAAGGTGATACATGCAAAACCGCTGGACGCCTACCGACGAGCTTACAAGCTACGCCGACAGGACTGAACGAAAAAAAAAAAAGCTATACCAGCTTGGCATTTATTGTATATAAGGATTTCATCGCCTTATGTGCACATTGTGACGGTGATCAGGGTTTCCTGAATACACTGTTGAATCTACTGTGTGAAGGATTTTGAATACCTGTGTACATGTAAGACGTTGAGACTATCTATCTATCTATCTATCTATCTATCTATCTATCTATCTATCTATCTATCTATCTATCTATCTATCTATCTATCTATCTATCTATCTATCTATCTATCTATCTATCTATCTATCTATCTATCTATCTATCTATCTATCTATCTATTTATTTATCTATCTGTCTGTCTGTCTATTGATCTATCTATCTATCTGTCTGTCTGTCTGTCTGTCTGTCTATCATATCTATCTATCTATCTATCTATCTATCTATCTATCTATCTATCTATCTATCTATCTATCTATCTATCTATCTGTCTGTCTGTCTGTCTGTGTGTCTATCCTTTCTATCTATCTATCATCTATCTATCTATCTATCTATCTATCTATCTATCTATCTATCTATCTATCTATCTATCTGTCTATCTATCTATCTATCTATCTATCTATCTATCTATCTATCTATCTATCTATCTATCTATCTATCTATCTGTCTGCCTGCCTGCCTGCCTGCCTGCCTGTCTGTCTATGTTCGACCCTTTCGCGTTCCCGTTAAAAATATAGATAGAATATAAGAATAGATTGTTAGATTGATAGCAGAAAATATGTTTGGAAGAGATCTATCTTCATTCCAATAACTAAAAAAGTCATCGTGAAAGTACTGAAAGTAAACTAACCAAGATATCACGAACAGCCAATAAATGTTGCGCGGTGGGTAAACTGCAGAGTAGTGCAACGGATATTCAACTAACTTTCTCTCACAATAAAATTACATTGTTTTTAACGAAAGAAAATCTTTATTTTCAAACGGTTAGGAATTGGGCACGCAGGCCCGTCCTACATTCTGCCCTTCTTCTCTATTTCCTCACATACATTCTTTCATTTAACATCTCTTAGAAAGCAATTCTTTGAGAACAAATGAAAAATAAGCATTAAAACGCATGAAAAATAAACAATAATACATGACTCGTTGAGGCAATGTGTAACATGGGCATGATGAATACTCAACATGGGTGTAATGTGCCATACATATGGGGATATTAAAAAAAAAAATTACATTACACAAAAGAAAAAAACAACAATTAGTTTGATGTGGAAAAGTAACAGAGAAGAGTAAAACAGCTAATGTGCTGTTGAAGAAAAATAAAAAGATGAGTTAGAAAATTTTCACGTATTTAAAATACATGCACTATTTTTATTAAAACTTTGAAAATTCCTTAAAGATTTTATCATTATATATTATAACGCATATGCCTGTAGATAACTGTAGATAAACAATTTATAAAACTTTGAGAAACATGCAACAATTATTTCAATTACATATATAGCAATGTTACTAAAAGTTATGTCCCTTGATATAACTTTTCTTTAGTTAAGTCCCCTCGCTATATATTAATTATAATGTAAATTAAAGAATTAAATTTTATTGCGTAAATAAATGTTTGTACACTAATAAACTATGCTAGCTGGCCGCACGGGAATGAGAAGAACACATGTAGAAAATATCATCTCAATCGGATTGACCATTCGCCAACTCATAAAGGACATACGTACATACATACTTACGTACATTGTCTTTTATATATATATATATATATATATATATATATATATATATATCGTCTCCGTGGCCAAAGGCTTGTGAACGCTGTTCGTGAGCCGCTTACCAGGCGTTCGAAATGCAGCTGCGACCGATTTGTTTAGCAGACCGTGTCGCGTTGTGTTATAACGTTGGTATGGGATCCGGACGTTCAGAAAGCAATGGCAAACTACTGAACTTAAAACTTGCCTAGTACATCAAGAGCAGCTGAAAATGTTGGTGTTGACTGCAACGTCCTATAAGGGATTTGCAATATTAATATTTGCATTAATATATATATATATATATATATATATATATATATATATATATATATATATATATATATATATATATATATATATATATATATATATATATATGTGACGAAACGCGTTTATCTGTCTTGGGTCGTCAAGATCCCGCACTATTTTGGCGCGTCATCGGGGACTTTCCCAGCTAAAAATAGACTGAGGGAAGCCGATGGAGGACTTATTATCTAGAATCGTCTCGAAACACCGGAATTCGAGTAACCCGTGATGCTGGGTATCGCTCTAACTTCCCGTGCAGAGAGATCTAGAAACTCTAGGCGGGGAATGACGTTTTCCCGAGAAAGTATCTTTTCTCAAGAAGCACTCGCTTCTTGTGCGCATCGAGTTGGCACGAAGCGGGAAATTGGCTAAACCAGCCATTCACTTACTTTTGTTCGAAGAGAACAGACGCTGGCCTGAATGTGAGCCATTTTTGTGTTGCGTCTCACCTCAACCATGATTCGGCTGACTGTTATGAAAAGGAAGCTGAGAAGCCCTTGAACAGTTCGGAAGCTGACTGGAGAGCTGGTTTCACCATCCAGGTAGATATTTGGTTAAATCATTTAACTTTGTACGTGTGTTCCACACGCCATTGTTCTAACCTCATTACCTATGCGGATGTCCTTGCATACTAATTAGCAAACCGATCGATAACGCAGGTGACAATTAATCGTGGGTTTGTTTACCGTGTGCTCGCGAATCAGCTGTTAGGAACGCCGTAATGTGATGTGGGCGATTTGGGTTCCAAATATATGTACCATATATTGCCAATCGTTGCATCTATTAGGTTGCTGTGTTAGAATAAAACCTAGTTACTTGTGCCGGATGGAAACTTAGATTATGTCAGTCAGTAGCTGAAGCCAGAAGAACGGTTAGAAAACCAGGTAAGTTGGTAGGTGGAGATTCAGACAAAATTGTGCTTAGTTACTAAGTAAAGGAAGAACTTAGTTCTGTGCCACCAGGAATGATGTCACTATTGTGTAATAACTTAATAGTGAATTCATTGTGTGGACCAGCGGATTTCTGTGGAAAGGTAAGTGGCTTTGGTGCTATATCTATATATATATGATGTGACATTGTGTATATATATTAGGTCATAGCATGTGATACTTCCTGGGGTAATTCCGAACACCGAATAGCTGGACGCGTGATAACACTGCGTGCCGTCGCGATGTAAATATGCGTTCTGAAATCTTGTCTAAGCTATCCTGTTTCTTTCATACTGGCGCTAGTGCGAGTGAATGCTAAGGTGCTGGAAGTATGGAAGGATGCAGGAGGCTGTATGAGACTGGGGAAATATAGAATATGGGGATGTGAAAGCAAGTTATGAAAGTATGTGTTGGTAGACCAAACCAACGATGAAGTTCAGTCCAGGCCAAGGCTAAACCACTTGGGAGGACAGAACTGGAACAGTACCCTTGGAACATGTGGGGAACATGTATTCTCAAGAAGGCTTCTTGACTCTAAGGTAGAGTCTGATAAGAAGAGTTTGCTGTGGCGTGGGCAGGTGGTCCCACCAGCAAACAGGCTTGTGTACATATTGGATGTGATCATGTACTATTCCTATATCCCGAGGGATGGTATATTGATCAAAGTTATGTTTCTTAATGTACATTGATGATGTTAGGAACGAGTCTAGGGACTCTTTACCTATTTGTTTAGTTCGATTAAATTAGAACAATAACAGCCTGGTATCATTACTGACGTTAGCGACGACTGGTAGATGATTAGGGATAGGTGAGACCAATGATCAGACTCGTCATTCTGATTTCTTGCTCTGTTTGACGGGCTGTTCTGTGAGGCCAGCTGACATTTGTGAACCCATGCTTGACTACTCTCCATATAGAGATAATGCTTTGGTTATATGAATAACTAACTAGCATGACTGAGGGTTGAGTAGTTTTGGTAGGATGCATGTGGACTAATGTTTGGGCCAGTATACTCTCACCGGTCGCTCTTCCTTTTCAGGAGTTTGCCTGTTGAGGAACCAGTCAACTATAATTGTTGTTGGCAGGAAACCACTTCGTGTGACAGAGCGAAGGGTTCAGTTCTTTACTTATCACGCCAGACTCCATCACACCAGGTACCCAATGTGATTCACCATGCGTGAAGGTTGCTTCAAGACATACAACTGCCCTGAAGGTGCACGTGTGGGAAGTGATGGTTTGTGATCGTTTAAAATAGAAGATACTCTGTTTTTGCCAGGAACATTTCAGCATGTTGAGTAATCATGCTCGACAGGGAACACCGGTCCGTCTGGTTTGACGGGGGTTCTGCCTAAACGCAGAAGTAACTAATCTTCAGACACTTGAATGGTTCTTTGGACAGCTCGAGTGGCAGGTCTTGAGAAGAACTACACCAGTATGGACGTGTGTCAAGTGTAACCCGGTGGAAGGGACTAGGGATTATAGTCCAACCTGAATTGTTTCCGTAAAATAGATGTCTGATTCTATTCATGTACTGTTTCCGTATCCAGATTATCAACTGTGTTCTAGAAGGACTCAGTAACTTTTCAGTAGCCATATCTGATCCTACAAAGTGTGACTGTAAGAGACCATTGAATTGGTCAATGCCATATCGGTTCTGCAGTGGGACTGTGCTATGAGTGACAGACCATTCGGTTGGTCAGTGACTATTTAGTTCATCGAAGTAACCAATACTTGGAGCCAAGTCCAGGAAGATTGTCTCCAACTCGGTTGTGTTCGAGAACTGTATTACCAGTGACTCCGTGGGAGTGTTATAGATGCAGTTGGTCCAGTGAAGTGTGATCCAGCAGTGACTCTATTGTTGTGGTTCCACGTTCGGGAGACGGAGTGGTCTCCAAGGTTCTAGTCATCTCACTGGAAGGAAGCCGGGTGAGTGGCGGACCGACTGGACGGGACATCTGCATCCACTCTACTTCTCAACTCGATGAAGACACCTACATCTCTAAGTCTTTCTCTACTCTATCTTCTATTTGTGTAAATAGATTCTTCTATCAGGAGGTTCATTTCAGTTCTATATTCTCAAGGGTAGAATAAACTTTATGTAAGTTGACTTGCTCTTTGTATAATGATTGAGTGTGGTCTCAGACGATGCCTAAGTGTTCATTGTTCAACAGGTGTAGGTAGTTAGTGGGGGTCTAGAATCTGGAGGGGTGTGTAGACGTAACTAAATAACCTGAGATCAACCACAGAGAAAAAAAGTGTATCTGCTCGTCCAACCCCTGGGGCTAGAATACACGGGAGTGCTAGAGACACCTCGGGTGTGGTTCACTCTCACTACCCAAGGTGAACCCGAAACACTCCGTTACAGAGTGGGGGCTCATCCGGGATTATTCCAAGATCTTTGTGTGTTGTAGACCTCTCACTTAGGGATAGGGACTTTGTCTTTATCCTCTACTACAGTCTACATAAGATTCTACTACTTCTACCTATTTCCTAACTGTCTGACGGACATTTGTGTTGTGGTGATTAGTTAGTACTATTGATTATTGATTCATTGTATTGCTTCACCCACACATACTTGAGTACCCACCTATCATAGTCAACATGTCTACCCAAGAGTTAGACTTGGACAAAGTTCAGGAAACTGGACGTAAGTCTGGTCTTGAAGGAGATGCTTTGAAATCCTATGTCCAAGAGGTGGAAAGAAATTTTCGCCAAGAGGAAAGAGAGAGGAGGAGAGCAGAAAGAGAACTGGAAGCCAGTAAAGTGGCTCTTGAGGAAAAGAGGATAGCGGCTGATACTGAAATGAAACGGCTTGAGTTGGAAGCCGAGAAAGAAAAACGTGACCATGAGTATCGAATGAAGCTACTTGAGGCACAAGTGCCTGCTACAGGGGTAACTGATGGAGCTATGGGAGGAGGTGTACCTCCTGGCTCAGAGTCAACCAGTAGACGTGACTACCAGGCTATGAAATGGCCTTTACAGCCGTTCGAACCCGAGAAGGAACGGATAGACCAATACTTAGAGAAGTATGAAGCCATGTCTATTGCAATGGGTCTAGACAAACAGAAATGGTGTTTGAAACTCTCCCAGGGACTCCGTGCCGAAGGTTATGAGGTGTATGCACGCTTACCACCGGGTTTACAGAATGATTACCCGGCATTGAAAGCGGCTCTCTTGAAGAGATTCGAGATCACAGCGCACTCATACCGAAGGAAGTTTCGAACGGCGAAGCGAGAACCTGGTGAACTGTTTTCAGCATACAGTGTGAGATTGAACTCATACCTTCTTAAATGGATGGCCTTGGCCGGATTTAATGAGGAGTATGAAAGTTTGCGTGAGTTGATGGTTGTAGATCAGATGCGAATGCAAATGTCTAAACCCTTGCGAAACTTCTTAGGTGAGAATGGGGCTGAGAGATTGGATATAGTCACCAAGTTAGCCGAAAGATACGTTGAAGTCTATGGCGAGACTGGGGACACCAGTCCAACAGATCCGAGATCGAAAGATCCGGATCAAGGTAAGTCAAAGAAGAAGTCAAAGAAGACCCAAGGTTCTGATGAACCAAAGAAACAGGTAGGCTCTTTAGAGAAGATCTCTAACGTCAACCAAGGTAAGAATAGCCCACCTAGTTCTCCAAAGAGGAAGTGGAGTGAACGTTGGTGCAAATTCTGCAAGTCCAGCACTCACAATACGAGTGAGTGTAAGAGTAAGCCCAAGGACTTTCACTTTGCTTGTCTTGCTGAGGTTAGGGATAGATCGTGCAGGAAAGTGAAGTCGGTTGATGGGAATGGAGAAACTAGACGACCTCCAGTGGTTGAGAGAGTAGAAGTGAATGGGCGACAGGTGTTGTGCCTCTACGACACGGGATTGCAATTTTCAGCTGTAATTGCATCCCACCTGACAGGCCCAGAGCAACTCACCGGGGAGATGACGGAGATACAGCCAGCCTGTAGGAGTGCTGTGGCGTTACGTTGCCCGATTGCCAATGTGGAGATTCGGAGCAAGTACGTTACTGGACGCATTCAGGCGGCAGTCGTACCGGATCCTCTCTATCCCCTAATTCTGGGCCGGAAGTACGTGTTTCTGGGCGAACCAGAACACCCTAGCATCCCTAAGTCTAGGCAGGTCAGAGATACAGAGGAAGAGGGTCTTGAAAAGGTAAGTCTCCGAAATACTCACCCGGATAGAATGAGTAATGCTCGGAGCAAGGATGCGACGGAGTGTCCTTGTTCGGAATGGTTGCCCAACAATGGAAACCCGTTAACTCAGGGTAAGTTCAACTCTGATAACCAGTCAGAGTTAATTCAGACTGGAACAGAGAAAAGGCAGAGGGGACGTAAGTTGGTTCCTGAGAGCTTCAGAGCTAATCTGCTGCGAACGGTACATGTCAGGTCCCCAACCCGACATCTGACTGTAGGGACAACCAGTAAATGTCTATCCCGGTACTATTGGTGGCCGGGAATGACAGGCGACGTGCGCAGGTATATTAGGTCTTGTCCGGAGTGCCGTAAATGCACACCTGAGAAACGGACGAAGACGAGGATATCCTTAGAGGTTGGAGACCGAGTTCTAGTACTCCTCCCAATCGAGGGGAACGAATTCGAAATCGGGTGGCAGGGCCCATTCCTAGTGGATAAAGTGGGGCTCCACAAGCACTATGGAGTGGTGATCCTGGGAAAGTCTACTACTTTCCATTCCAGTCTCCTCATGCGCTATGAGGGGAAGCCCGATGATAAGTCCACCAGCCCAAGGGCGCAGAGATTCGCTGAAATAACGGTTCGGGGTTCAGGTCAGGTAGCGGAAAGCCTGTCACACCATAGGAAGTCCTATATGTATGTGCAGGTACCTTCTTCGGTTCAGCCCGGTGCTCGGGGGAACATGACCGGCCAAAGGAACACCCGCAGTGCTAGCTACACTGAGAACCGAGGTAGGAAGAGGTGGGTTGTGTCGGAACGGACACATACCCTTGGTCCCTCAATCCGACCGACTGCAGTCCAGCTGGGTCCTCGAAAGGGGAAGCTGGAGTTGCAGAAGTCCAGTAAACTCTGGCAGGAACGATCGTTAAATCAGGTCGAGACGGGAGCTCTGGTCCGCAAGATACTGCGAGATGCCCGATCGCAGTAGCGGAGTAGGCGTTGATCACCCGTGATACTGAATAGCTTGTCACCCCACCGAATGTGGTAAAAGTATTCTATACAATATTGACGGGTTAGTCTTCCTCACCCGCCATCCGGTCTCTTAGAAGGAAGAACGAACGACATAGACAGCTTCTGCGTAGAAGTGGAACGACGGGGTGGATCCTCTTAAAGTGGGGGCCTATGTGACGAAACGCGTTTATCTGTCTTGGGTCGTCAAGATCCCGCACTATTTTGGCGCGTCATCGGGGACTTTCCCAGCTAAAAATAGACTGAGGGAAGCCGATGGAGGACTTATTATCTAGAATCGTCTCGAAACACCGGAATTCGAGTAACCCGTGATGCTGGGTATCGCTCTAACTTCCCGTGCAGAGAGATCTAGAAACTCTAGGCGGGGAATGACGTTTTCCCGAGAAAGTATCTTTTCTCAAGAAGCACTCGCTTCTTGTGCGCATCGAGTTGGCACGAAGCGGGAAATTGGCTAAACCAGCCATTCACTTACTTTTGTTCGAAGAGAACAGACGCTGGCCTGAATGTGAGCCATTTTTGTGTTGCGTCTCACCTCAACCATGATTCGGCTGACTGTTATGAAAAGGAAGCTGAGAAGCCCTTGAACAGTTCGGAAGCTGACTGGAGAGCTGGTTTCACCATCCAGGTAGATATTTGGTTAAATCATTTAACTTTGTACGTGTGTTCCACACGCCATTGTTCTAACCTCATTACCTATGCGGATGTCCTTGCATACTAATTAGCAAACCGATCGATAACGCAGGTGACAATTAATCGTGGGTTTGTTTACCGTGTGCTCGCGAATCAGCTGTTAGGAACGCCGTAATGTGATGTGGGCGATTTGGGTTCCAAATATATGTACCATATATTGCCAATCGTTGCATCTATTAGGTTGCTGTGTTAGAATAAAACCTAGTTACTTGTGCCGGATGGAAACTTAGATTATGTCAGTCAGTAGCTGAAGCCAGAAGAACGGTTAGAAAACCAGGTAAGTTGGTAGGTGGAGATTCAGACAAAATTGTGCTTAGTTACTAAGTAAAGGAAGAACTTAGTTCTGTGCCACCAGGAATGATGTCACTATTGTGTAATAACTTAATAGTGAATTCATTGTGTGGACCAGCGGATTTCTGTGGAAAGGTAAGTGGCTTTGGTGCTATATCTATATATATATGATGTGACATTGTGTATATATATTAGGTCATAGCATGTGATACTTCCTGGGGTAATTCCGAACACCGAATAGCTGGACGCGTGATAACACTGCGTGCCGTCGCGATGTAAATATGCGTTCTGAAATCTTGTCTAAGCTATCCTGTTTCTTTCATACTGGCGCTAGTGCGAGTGAATGCTAAGGTGCTGGAAGTATGGAAGGATGCAGGAGGCTGTATGAGACTGGGGAAATATAGAATATGGGGATGTGAAAGCAAGTTATGAAAGTATGTGTTGGTAGACCAAACCAACGATGAAGTTCAGTCCAGGCCAAGGCTAAACCACTTGGGAGGACAGAACTGGAACAGTACCCTTGGAACATGTGGGGAACATGTATTCTCAAGAAGGCTTCTTGACTCTAAGGTAGAGTCTGATAAGAAGAGTTTGCTGTGGCGTGGGCAGGTGGTCCCACCAGCAAACAGGCTTGTGTACATATTGGATGTGATCATGTACTATTCCTATATCCCGAGGGATGGTATATTGATCAAAGTTATGTTTCTTAATGTACATTGATGATGTTAGGAACGAGTCTAGGGACTCTTTACCTATTTGTTTAGTTCGATTAAATTAGAACAATAACAGCCTGGTATCATTACTGACGTTAGCGACGACTGGTAGATGATTAGGGATAGGTGAGACCAATGATCAGACTCGTCATTCTGATTTCTTGCTCTGTTTGACGGGCTGTTCTGTGAGGCCAGCTGACATTTGTGAACCCATGCTTGACTACTCTCCATATAGAGATAATGCTTTGGTTATATGAATAACTAACTAGCATGACTGAGGGTTGAGTAGTTTTGGTAGGATGCATGTGGACTAATGTTTGGGCCAGTATACTCTCACCGGTCGCTCTTCCTTTTCAGGAGTTTGCCTGTTGAGGAACCAGTCAACTATAATTGTTGTTGGCAGGAAACCACTTCGTGTGACAGAGCGAAGGGTTCAGTTCTTTACTTATCACGCCAGACTCCATCACACCAGGTACCCAATGTGATTCACCATGCGTGAAGGTTGCTTCAAGACATACAACTGCCCTGAAGGTGCACGTGTGGGAAGTGATGGTTTGTGATCGTTTAAAATAGAAGATACTCTGTTTTTGCCAGGAACATTTCAGCATGTTGAGTAATCATGCTCGACAGGGAACACCGGTCCGTCTGGTTTGACGGGGGTTCTGCCTAAACGCAGAAGTAACTAATCTTCAGACACTTGAATGGTTCTTTGGACAGCTCGAGTGGCAGGTCTTGAGAAGAACTACACCAGTATGGACGTGTGTCAAGTGTAACCCGGTGGAAGGGACTAGGGATTATAGTCCAACCTGAATTGTTTCCGTAAAATAGATGTCTGATTCTATTCATGTACTGTTTCCGTATCCAGATTATCAACTGTGTTCTAGAAGGACTCAGTAACTTTTCAGTAGCCATATCTGATCCTACAAAGTGTGACTGTAAGAGACCATTGAATTGGTCAATGCCATATCGGTTCTGCAGTGGGACTGTGCTATGAGTGACAGACCATTCGTTTGGTCAGTGACTATTTAGTTCATCGAAGTAACCAATACTTGGAGCCAAGTCCAGGAAGATTGTCTCCAACTCGGTTGTGTTCGAGAACTGTATTACCAGTGACTCCGTGGGAGTGTTATAGATGCAGTTGGTCCAGTGAAGTGTGATCCAGCAGTGACTCTATTGTTGTGGTTCCACGTTCGGGAGACGGAGTGGTCTCCAAGGTTCTAGTCATCTCACTGGAAGGAAGCCGGGTGAGTGGCGGACCGACTGGACGGGACATCTGCATCCACTCTACTTCTCAACTCGATGAAGACACCTACATCTCTAAGTCTTTCTCTACTCTATCTTCTATTTGTGTAAATAGATTCTTCTATCAGGAGGTTCATTTCAGTTCTATATTCTCAAGGGTAGAATAAACTTTATGTAAGTTGACTTGCTCTTTGTATAATGATTGAGTGTGGTCTCGGACGATGCCTAAGTGTTCATTGTTCAACAGGTGTAGGTAGTTAGTGGGGGTCTAGAATCTGGAGGGGTGTGTAGACGTAACTAAATAACCTGAGATCAACCACAGAGAAAAAAAGTGTATCTGCTCGTCCAACCCCTGGGGCTAGAATACACGGGAGTGCTAGAGACACCTCGGGTGTGGTTCACTCTCACTACCCAAGGTGAACCCGAAACACTCCGTTACATATATATATATATATATAAGCATGAAAACCTTGAAGCAAGATGGCGGGACATTTCTTCGTCCCGTAAAATGGAACGTGTTTTTTCCGAAATGTGTATGGATTAAGTGTTTTTCGTGGTGAAATGGAGTACGGACCGTGCAACGGAGTTCGTGCACGCGCGCCCGGACTTCCTTCGGCGTATCATTGGCACCCGGTGGCGATAGTTAAGCCTAACATGACGACTAGACGACCAGCAAGGGCACAACGTGGTAAGAGGGCGGGCGCACGCAGAAGGCGTTTAAAATGTGACAGATTGGGTATCGGAAACGTTCGAGTACTGTACTAGAACTGTGAATCATTTAGTCAACGCCGACCCATTCTTGAAAAACTACTCTATGGAAACGATATTGTAGTCATACAAGAAACACAGCTCGGCGCCGAAACAGTCAATGTCGCGGGATTTCAGGGATTCTTTAACAGGCGGCACCTCGGGCAGGCCATTCTGGTCCGCGACAACATACTGGTGTCTGAGATCGATATGTCTTCCTGGAACAGTGATGCCCTTGCAAGTGCAGGCATTAAGAATAATGACACCAGTGCAGCTTGTAATCGTGAACGTTTATGCGCGAAATGGGAAGGTCTACGTGCGACAATGGCAGAGTTTGTTCGATATGGATGAAAGGCATATCATCTACTATGGGGACTTCAATGCCACATGCAGTCAATGGGGAAATTGCATCACCAATAGACAGGGAGAAGATCTGGAGGACGCCCTGGCATCTGCTGCCCTAATCTGTCTGAATGATGGGAAGGTCACTAGAATAGCCACTCGACCAGGTGACTCTGACAGCGTCGTAGACTTGGCTCTGGTGTCGCCCACCATCGCACCAAGGTGCCGGTTGGGCATACTGGGATACCACGATAGTGACCACTACCCGTGTGTCATCCTGATCAAGAAAGACGGGGCCATGAGTCAAAGAAACAAGACAAATGCCTTCCCATACGACAACACTGGTCAAGACGCCATAAGCAAGATCAGAAGAAGAAAACTAATTTCCTCCCGCAGGAGACAAGAAAGATGATTGCAGCCACCACGGTGGAATGGAGAGGTCGAGAAGGCATGGCTGGGAAAGAGGCAGGCTGTCAAAGACTGGCAAAAGGCCAGAAAGGCTAACACGCCACAGGTTGAGTTGGCGAACCTGAAGACTGAGGTAGATAGGACGACGACTTTATTCAAATCCTGCGCCAAGCAGGCCAAGGCCGTGAAATGGGACGAGTTCTGCAGGAAGGTGTGCTCCGAGCGATCTCTTACGACATTCTGGCACCTCCACAAGAGCATGAACGGTGTTGCACAACGTAGGGGTATTCCAGACTTTCAATGCACAGACCTCGCATGGAAAAAGTCGGATGCAGATAAAGGTAAGGCCCTTCTTGCACGCTACATAGAACAGACTGACCAGAAAGACGAGCCCGCCAGACAGAGGACCACAACGACACTCTTTCAGTTGTGCGAGGGGGTCGGGACAGACGAAGAATGGACAATCACAGCTGAGATATTGCGTGCGATGCTCAAGAAATCACCTAACACCGCCCCAGGCCCAGACGGCATCCGATATGGTGACCTACAGGTGATATCAGATGATGACATGGAAGAACTGGCCAGAGAATTCAACACCAGTATCCAGAGGAGTCAGATGAAAGAAGAATGGCTACACAGCTACTTGCTGCCGCTGCCAAAACCGAACAAAGACCATTCCAAGATAAGCGGCTACAGAATCATTACCATGCAGAATACTGTTGGCAAGCTACTGGAGAAAATTGCAGCACACAGACTTGCTTGGGACTTGGAACAGCTCGGCTGCTTCCCGCTTACACTTGGAGGATACAGACGCAACAAAGAGTCATGGCTGTATGCGGCGGTCTTTGCTCAAGATGTTTACGAAGGATTTCAGGTCAGAGAAGAGACTTGTGCGGCCGCCATAGACTTAGAGGACGCATATAACAGAGTATCTTTCGAGCACTTGATGCAAACCCTCCTCAGACTGAAAGTGCACCCTCACCTTGTACGATGGGTAGCTGCAGTTCTGCTTCAAAGGAAGGTGGTGCTAAGATGCGGGAGTTGGTCTTCTGAGCCGATAACGATATGTCCAGGATTGACGCAGGGTTCACCACTGTCACCAGTACTATTCAACGCGTATACGGTGCCGATCACTGAACAACAGTTGGACGGGAGGGGTAGGACTCTGTCATTCGTTGACGACATCCTCGTGTATCGACAGGGTTGTGTTAGACAGGTGGTTGCCAATGATATGCAGGGCGAACTAGATCTAATTTCCTCATGGTGTGCTGATGCCGATGCCCTTGTCAACCCTGCAAAGGCAACGGTTACATGGTTCTCACTAAACAACCATATTGTGAAAACAGACCTGCAGGCAGTAAGAATGGATAAGAGCATTTTGAGCAGAACTCAGTCAATGACATATCTTTGCGTGAGGCTTGATCGTAGCCTGTCCTTCAGAGATCATGTCGATTATGTCATAACGAAGGCTCGAAAAGGTTTGTCAGCAATGAGAGTCATGGCGACTGCCAATATCGAGCAAAGACTGCTAATACTTCTGTTCCAAGGACTTGTGCTTTCACGCATCGAGTATGCCCTGGCCATCCTCACTGTCAGCCCTACACAGATTGGAAGACTTGAAAAGGTACAAAACGAAGCCTTTCGCATCATTTTGGGCTGCACGAGAGACACCAGCTGTGTATCAATGAGATACCTCCTTGACTTTCCCGACAATGGAACACAGGATCAGGATCTGGAGAGCTCTTGCATACTTAAAAATAAGTGCAGATGAGCAGCACCCTCTGCATGACGCTATATTCAGAGAAAAGGGTGACAGGCTAAAGAGGGGCAAATCATGGATGGGTCGGGCGGAAGATGTCGTCAGACAGGTCTGCAGTCTTACCAGTATCAACCCCGGCAAGGAATGGGTGCCGGTGCCTCCAGCTTTTAAGTGCACTTTCTCCTGCATTATCACACTCGACAGACGGTGCAGAGAGCAGAACTTTGCCGCTGTCAATGCAGAGGTTAACGCGCTCATCTATGAACACTCAGATAGCCCCGAAGTGCTCATCTATACAGATGGATCTGTTGTAAAGCAGCAGAGATGTGCGTGGGCATTTACAGCCCGTTCAGCGGGCCGAACCGTTCAAGAATCCAGTGGTGCCCACTCTATGACCACGAGCAGCATGACGATGGAGGTGATGGCAGTTACACAGGCCTTCATATGGCTGGAATCACAACATTATACCAACGTGTGTGTACTAATTGATTCAATGAGCATGATTCAGAAGGTCGAAACTGGATCTGTACGTAGACAGTGGGCTGAATCGCTGCGGAAGTCTGTTGTCCGTAAAGTCACCTTCATCTTCGTCCCGGGACATGTGGGAATCGAGGGAAATGAACGAGCTGACAAACTGGCTGGCTCTGCACCCCCTGTAGATGGCCAGCCCATGGATAGTCATTAAAGATATGGCGAGAACAGAGGACTTTGACGTCAGTGATTCCACATCGCTGTCCAGGATAAAAGACCTGGGAGTAAGAATCGGCACAGCCAGACGCGAGAGGTACATCGGGAAAACAAAGCGCCTCGTCAACCACCACAGAACTGGCACTATTAGCCACCGGACGCGGATGCATATGCTGGGGGGAGGATCTGAGCACCTATGGACATGTCCGGAGTGCAATGAAGATACCCCAACTGATAACTGAATAACTAACAGTAACTGAATATATATATATATATAAAATAGAGTGTATGTGGCTTTGTTTGTGTGTTTGTGGGTATTTATGTATTGGATGCGTTCGATAACCGTACATCCGATTGAGATGAAATTTTCTACACGTCTTCCTTTCATTCCTGTGCAACCGACTATAATAGTTTCTTAGTGTAAAATCTTCTACTTATTTAATAACATTTACTTTTCCATTTTCATTATATAATGTCTATATAGCAGGGGGACTTCACTCTAGAAAAGTTATTTCAAGGGGCATAACTTTTAATAACATTTCTATATACTTTATAGTTATATTGTTGGACTTACTTGCACTATTGTTAAACTCTTTGTCTATAGTTATATTTAGGCATATGAGTTATAATAAATAATGATATAATCTTTAAGGCATTTTCAAAGTTTGCATAAAAATAATGCATAATGCATAACATTGTAACCCATCTTTTTCTGCTTAAAGAACTTATCAACTTTCATGTCGGTGATTAACAACAGCTTTCATTAAAAATAATTAATGGTGTGTGGAAGGACATTCTTTTAAGTTATTGTGCGCCAGGAGCTGGGCGAAACCACGCCGGGTCAGATAGATAGACAGACAGACAGATAGTCGGGAACGGAAGCTTATTTGACTACTTATATGAAAGAATTAAATGACATGCTCCCCACCAGGGACTGGGTGAAGCCGGGCCGGGTCAGACAGACAGACAGATAAACAGACAGTCGGGAACGGGAGAGCTTATATGACTACGTATATGAATTAAATGAGATGCTCCCCACCAGGGACAGGGTGAAGCCGGGCCGGGACAGACAGACAGACAGATAGACAGACAAACAGATAGTCGGGAACGGGAGAGCTTATATGACTACGTATATGAATAAAATGAGATGCTCCCCACCAGGGACTGGGTGAAGCCGGGTCAGACAGACAGACAGACAGAGAGACAGACAGATAGTCGGGAACGGGAGCGCTTATATGACTACTTAAATGAATTAAATGAGATGCTCCCCACCAGGGACTGGGTGAAGCCGGGCCGGGTCAGCCAGACAGACAGACAGACAGACAAACAAGCAGACAGACAGACTGATAGATAGATAGATCCCCTCCAGGGCCTGGGCGAAACCGGGCCGGGTCAGCTAGTATATATATATATATATATATATATATATATATATATATATATATATATATATATATATATATATATGTGTCAAGTACAGGCTCATGATAATGGAAATTTTCCATTGACCTGGCTTCTTTATCATATTTAGTTTAAATGATGGCACATGAGAATGTTACATAATTATGACGTCATTTTGTGCAGTGACAGACGTTCATAACATATACATATCACATTTAACATTTCATTTTATTGCAATTTGTATGTCGCAATTCTTCTCCAATGTAATGTTTTATCACAATTATTTTCCTAATGCAGCGAACCTGTACAGTGGTAATATTGTTTAATCACTAGTGCTGAAAGAATTCCAGCAATCCGTCTGCTACTGTGACTTTCCTGATTTTAACCCATACTGGTCAATCTGCATTCAGCCAAACGAAAGGTAAGCAGTACTTGTGCACAATAAATAATTGGTTTGATAAGAAATGAAGAAACGAATACCAAATGTTCTCCAGTCTCTTATACAGTAAAATATACTAGATTACATGGTCGCTAAAAGTCCGATTTTCCTAGAATGAGAAGATCACTTTAAAAAAAAATATTTTTGACAAAATCTACACTGAGAGCTGGTGCCTATGGCAAAGTGGTAGCAAACACTATTCGCAATCTCACATAAACGTTCGTCATCAACTGCAGGTAAATTGGAAGCAGGCCACCGTTTGTTGATTTTTTTAAACATCGGTATGAGCGTCGGCCGTTCAGGAAGCAATGGCAAACTATTGAAAGTAAACTTGTCACAAATGGTGGTGTTGACTAAGACATCCTGTAGAATACATGCAACTAGAAAACTATACCGTCTACATTTAAATATCAGTTTGATATATAGTTAGATAGGCTATAATTGGGGTGGCTAGTTAACTGCTGCTTTCTGCTATATTTCTTTCACTGGTAAAGCTTACGCTGAACACGTGATATTAACAAGAAATAGTCCATAGAAGGAACTACCGTAGTCTTTTTGTTGCCCATTTCCAGTTGAAAATAAACATTAAGTGAAAGTTAACTTGCCTGTTTGTAATGTGCTCAGTCTGGACCAACTTGAGCACGTTTATTGAGTGGCTCAGTATGCATGGGTGTGGATACTTTTGTGTGCTGAGCTAATTCCGAGAGATGGTGACAGCGTTGTTTCCATCGTAAGGCTACTTATTGTCACGGGAAAAGCATCACTTGCTTCCTTGACAAGTGTGCAACTTGAGCCTGCTGAGAATGCGCATACCCTTCGCTTGCCCCTGACCATCGAGTCATCCGTAAACACAACTGTATCGCCCTCTTAATTGTTTTTGTGTACTAACGCTTTGACCTTGATGTCTACTGTCACTGGATCTTTCTCTCTCCTAATCTGAAGATCGATAAGGACAGACATTGTAGCACTGGATTCTGTTGTCATTAGTATTAATTCCCTTCCTAATCTGTGGGCCTGCATACTTGGTATATGGTTTCCACAGCATGTCCCATCCGTGATTTGTCACTATTCAGTCGATTTCCTTTAGGTACTGACAGTGCAGAGTGGTGTGGGTGTCGTATAAAGGCCTTCACTTTAAGGTTATCGCTTGCTCTGACAAGTTATGGTCTGCCACCCACAGATGGAAAGTCCGGAAGATAATTCATGACTCGACAAGATGTATCTTTGGGGCATCCGAGGATGATCTTCTTGGCTTCATTGTCTGTTTATTTTCCAGTCTTTCTGTTTGCGTGGTGCCTATTGTTATAATGGATATGGCGTATTGAATCGTAGAGAGTATCATACCTGTTATAACGTCACAAGTACCACAGTTCAATATTTGTCGCAGCCAGTATTTTTATTGCTGATAAATATTTCCTGACCTTGATTATGATGTGGCCCATATGAATGTCAGATTGAATGTCAGATTTCGGTCGAATGTAACATCCAAATATTTCACAGAACTAATAATTTCAATTCCCCGTCCTAGTAGCTTCACCGTAGTAATGGATGTGTTGGTAAAACGAGCGTTCAATGAGAACCGTGTTGTGTCGCTTTGGATGGACTGACAGCTGCACCTGAGTTGCTGCACCATGATGATATTCGATCTACTTGTACCTCTTGAGGGACTCTAGCGCGGTCATGTTTGTGCCTGTACACCAGGATGTGATTTTCATACGAGAGAGTTCTGACGCTGCCATTTAATTGTTCACCAGTAATTCTAACCGTCTGGACATTGAAGAGGACTGGTGACTGTGGAGAACCTTTGAGCAAGCCAGGACTTATTATCATCAGATCTGTCGGACAGTTGCCGCATCTGAGCACAGCCTTTCTCTCTAACGGGGCAGATGGTATACACTTGACAAGGAGTGGGTGAAGTTCAACTTCCAGAATTAGATTCATCAGTAAAAGAAATATAACTTTTTTGTCTGCGTCTTCCTGTTCTATGACAGCCGCACATGTTTAGAGACCCGCCAGGAAGCCTTCATATCTGTCACATGCAAAGACAACAGCATTGCACCATGTTTCAGCCAATATCCTTCCAGTGTGTTAGGAAATGCATGATACTTTTCGAGTGTGTATGCTGTCTTCCTGGTAATTATTTTCTCCACAATGTTGCCCAAAGTGTCTGTGGGATGTGGATTTTAATTCCTGAGAATGATTCGTTAAAATGTCTAGGGGGTATTATTGATTCTCTGTCACTGGTAAGAATGCAGGGTGATCAGGGATATTTACCACAAATCCCAGGAGGAAAGAGTTCCATCCTTGAAACAATGGCATCTGTGTGTAGGTTTCCCTTCCCACTTCATCACCCTTTAAATTAACTATAGATGCTAGAAGGATATTGATTGCTCACAACATATAAACAACCACTTGTTGGACACCACATTTACTTGATGTACACAACACTTTTGGACACACAGTTCAGGTATTAACTCAAGATCTGCAGTTACATATATATATATATAGGTGTAATAAACACTATGCATTTTCAGACAGGCATGGGAATGATATGCAGTATTACAACATAGTACCCAGTGACCCCAGAAAAAAACAAGGTTATTACAAACAACACAACAACCACAAATTGGTTCTGCTAACTTGACTCATTGTACCTAGATAAAATCACATTGGTCTAGGTGCAGAAACCCAACATACATACATTTATTTCTGACACCATGTACAATTCTCATATTTAAAAATAATGAGTGGGTGTCAAAATATTATACATATATGTCATAACATAACCCTTTAGGTGTACACCATTACCATGTAAAACAATCTTTACCCTTTTCCTGTCATTGAAGAAAACCACACTCATGAAAACAGTTGATACTAATAATTAAATTAATTAATTATAGTGTTCATTTAGGCGTTGCGGATGGGCATTCTTCTCCAGTGCAAAGCAGTTAATGTCCATAATTATCCGTGCAGAATTATACTCACAGTCATTTTCTACTCACAGTATGTCCACCGAAGTTGGCTGGCGAATGTTTCTAATCCATAATCCAAGAATAGAATTATACATAAGCACATATTCTCTCCATGAGACTGAATTTAAGAATACTCGGTTGCCATTTGGGTTGTGTTCCAATTGAAATTGATGCCTAGGTCTGTCATACTTTCAGGAGATGCAACTTAAGCTCTGCAGAAGGTTCTTCCCTATATCATCTTATCGATGAAAAGATGACGACTGTCCAACAGCTCGGTTTATGTTAACCGTTTCCCAATTTAGTTCAAAAGGCTTTGTCACACACCCGGTTCATGTTGATAGGCCATCCCACACTTGATGATGGGCAGTTAGGCTGACATGGGACCAGCATAGAGTTCTCATTCATTCCATTTCTGTGTAGAACATACAGTGGTGAATCATTCATTTGGTTTCATCTGAAGATTCTGCTGCAGGCATGTAACTGAAGAATATTACTCCACCACATATCCAGGTTTGCAAGCCATCAGGTGATTCCTTTGGTTGCAGGCGTAAAGGCATTTACTCATCTAGCTGCTTTCATATGGTTCTTTTGATGGTGTTCAGGTTTTGGACCTTGAGGTAATCTGGTGTAGTTATGGTTCAGATGTTCTGAAGTTGGTACATTTGTTTGTATTGGCTATAATGTTGTTTCAGTGTCTCTTCCCATTTGTTTGAGTTGGTGTTCATAGCTAGAACTTGGTGTTGCATGGCTGGAACCTTATGTTTGACTTTTGCAGCTGTGAGATGTTCTTTCGAAGACTTATCCATTGTGGATATTAACTTGGTAATCCAACCAACAGTTGAAGGTTACTCACTGTTGTTAGTTTTAGTAACTTGAAGAAGGATTGTCCCAGTTTCACTGACTTGGTTGAATGATGAGGCCATTGGTGATACTTCTCAGAAGTAACGCAAACGATACACTGTTGTCAGTACTCTGATGATCTTCATCTTTGTAGATTATTAGATCTTGAAGTCCATCCTGGATATTCCTACTAAAATAGGACTTAATCACTCACCCAGTCAGTTGTCTTCTAATTTATCTGTTGCTCGCTATGGAGCTATTGAGTGCCGCAGTAAACATTGAGGTATTGCTAGATCCAGACTATGGTTTGGACATTCACTTTATGGCTGTTTACCCAGGATCCAGTGTTAGTGATATAGTCCCACCAAATTCAACCACCACCTGCTTCTCTTCTATAGAAAAGGGATGACAAAGAATACAACACTAGCATTAACCTACTGTGTTATGATAAAAGGTTTACAACACAATTACAAACACAAATACAAAACAACAAGGGGAGAAGGGGAAAGGAGTGGGTGTCCATGTTCCACTGTCCCTCATTGCTGAGTAGAGCCATTCTGACCCTTCCTAGTGAGTAAGGTATTTTCTCACTTATATTTTGTTCTGTTGTTACTGGGACTATTGGATGGGTGAAGTCATTCTGTCCATCCAACATGTTGATATTGTCTCTCTCATTACTTGAAGAGAATAGCCTATACAGAATCCCTGTGGTTTCTAATGCCGCGTCTTCATTTCGGCACTATAATCATCACTAGGTCAAGACTATTCACCATTGGCTTCTTAAGTACTGACATACATATGTATTCTTACATCAACATCCTCTAATCCCAAGGTGCAACATTAAAATGTATATTCCCACAGTAAAAAGTAACAATCAGAACAAAGAAAATTCTCATACCAAAAAAAAAACATACATGTACATTTCTCTGATATTAAGTACATGATCATCATACATAATAATCATAATGATGATGCAGGGAGCCTAGGTTTTTGAATTATCTTCATGAACTAAAACATCCATTGTTTTCCCCCACTGCGTACAGCACATGAGGATAGTAATCGCTGTGATATGTTTTGCCAATGACTGCTATTATTCGGAGGGTATTTATAAGAATAACTTATGCCGCATGGTCCAGTCTTCTGAATATTGCAAGCAATTTATTCACATCAATCTTCGCTTCTGTTTCTACTACGGTGAGGCGATGCGGAGTGAATCCTATCCGAACATACATTTACATCACGCGTTTAATTGTTCATGAATTTATATTCAAACATGGCCTGTCCCTAACACTATTTTATGTGTTCAACCTCATATGGAGTGGTTACTACTCTGTTAACAAAAGAATGGTACTAAAATTTAGCACTATATTTCCAAGTTACAGATTATAATGTGGCAAAATATTTTATCCCCTGACTAAGTACGAGTCAGGAATATGCGTAATCATTTGTATGTCCCCGCATGGATAAAACACCTTTCTATAGTACATAGATTATTTGCAGATTTCTAAGCATAAATAGTGAGATATTGTTCACCGTGCCTAGAAGTTTTAACATAGGAATATGAAATTGACAGACACTAGTTCTTTACTATGAAGCATGAATCAGGGGTCTGCTCCTACATTGAGAAAATCTCTAGAATGTGTTTCAGACATGAGAGTTGATACTTTACAGTACACATAATATTCATAGATTATAGCACTACTAGTGAGATATAAGTTCATAATGCCTATACAAGATATTAACATATGGATTTGAAATTGTAAGACATAGGAAAAATTACAGCGTGGCGCCCACCTGTGTTTCCTTAGTAAACATCATCCAGCCTGGTTTAAGAGAATTGTAACTAATTCTTAATTAAACATACTGGTCTAGGTAATACATAAATATATCTTAATATATGTAGATAACATACCAATAGCTTGAAGAGAATCATGGTTTTAAAACAAACTACCTTCTCCCCGAAGAGAAAGGTCGACTTTCTTGTCTGTCTTGACTAGAAATGGCCGCTTCAGTCTTTGTTTTCCCCCTCGCCAGGATTGGCCAGATAAGGGAGAGAAAACAAGCCAAAATAAATTTAGCTGTGCCACGGTCAGTCTATCGCTGTTTTATTTTCTCCTACATTAAGTAAGTTACTTAATCAGTAATTGTAAGGGTTTGTTTATTTTTAAGGGAGTCCATAAATAGGAAAGGGTAGAGACGTTTTTATTATATTACACGCCTCCCCCATTTAAGACATTTATTTCTTTCAGAAATTAAATGGTCAAGAAGTACTCTACAATTTCCGTCTTTACATTGACTCACCTAGTATCCATCCCTTATTACTTTACTACTGCCTTATGTTATATAATCAGAGCCACGTCCATTTTCTTTTAGTCACGACAACTGGCATAACCTTAAAGGATTATTTCTCTTTTAGTGAAAGAGTGTAGCACCCTCTCCACTGTTGTCAGCTATTGTTTGAAATATGAGTGGTTATCTGATAATTTGTTACTTTCCAGTACTGGTTTGTCTGCATCAAACCGACTTTTTGAAGCAATTGAGATATCATTAAGCTTGATTTCTCTCTCATTAGATTATCAATCTTGAGATTATGTTAAAACCGACGGTTAATTCTGCGTCTACTGATAGCATATTAAACTCGCCCGTCTCCCTATAAGTTAGACGTTTGTTTTAACTATAGATCTGATATTTAAAGGAAGCTAAATGTGGTTCCTGTTGAATACATTTTCATCCAATACATCATGTGTTTGGGTTATTAGGCGAGTTATGGGATTTTCCGATCAGTTTTGATAACTACTGATTAGAGTGGTGTCCCTTTCTCTTGCGGGTTTTTCCCGAGAATCTCGTCTAACATGTAAACAAGGTCCAACTTTTCTAGATTTCCGTTCTGAACCGACTATTCCGGGGAACATGAATCTATCAGAAACGAAGTAATTCTTAGCTTACTCTCTCTCTCTGCTTTTCCTTCTAACCTAGATCTATTTTACGCTAGAATCCTTATTAGTAATTCTAACTTGATGTGTTTGAGTTTCACTCTGTATTTGTTGCTTTGGTGTTGAATTACGAGCAATTTTGCGTCGCTTGGCGTACATTGATCGTCGTCTACCTCCCTCCAGGTTTTAGGACTATTTTCAACTTAGCAACATACATTGTTATGTAGGTTCAGACGTATTGTCTCCTACCATATATAATCAGTTCAGTGAGAAGTTAAAAGCCCCTTTTTGTGATTCCTGTGATAGTCTTCCCGACAATCAAGTTGCTGGTTCACTTTCCAGTTATGGATGTGGGTTACTAGTTTTTGTAAAATTACTATTACATCTGTATATCCCTCTAATACTGGCGTCTCCTGAGTTGTGTCCTCAAGATAACAGGTAAGGTACTCTTAATGTTTCTCTCCAGTTTTGTTTTCGTCCGTTTAATACGTGGAAACTCTGGATTTATTTAGATTGAAGAAGGTCTATCTTTGAACTGTTATATAATTTACTAGCTGGATTCCTGATTGAAATTCCTACTCTAGTAAATATCAAGCAATTCTTCAGCTATCTGCTCCAATTTGCTTGGTTTTTACACAGCTATATTCCATTTTTCTAGCATGGGTTCACTGTATAAGTTTTAGGCGTTTCCCCTGTCTTCACGTCAAGGAGTTCGTCCTATTTATAAACAGCATCTATTTCAAGAGTTGTTTATTTAATTGTTGCTTTTACTGATTCGTATCAGTTATTTAAGCTAATCTCTGTTAGTCTGGATCTGCTTTCACATATTTAATGCTGGCATATAATCCTAGTCAGAACTGAGATGTAGAAATCTGTTTCGTCTTGCGACTGATTTCTGATTAATCTACCTTTTAGTAGGCTTCGAGCATTATCTAGAATTTAGTTACTCGGTTAGTTTTAAAGAAAATACAATTGAGTCGCGCGCCTCTATTGTACCACTTATTTTTGCCCTTCTTAATTCTTCCCTTATGAGAATATTAATGTTAGTTAGGCAATTATTGAAATAACTTTATGTAAGCTAATCGCTAACTAAAAGCTGTTTCACTCCTCTTTTTGATGAGGACTACTCATAGTGAACATTTCACTTAATGAGATTAAACTGTAAATTTCAAAGCTAAGGAGCCAATTTTCTGAAATGTTTAGTCTCTTACTAGAGACTAGCACAGATTTTTTCCGGTATCTCCTGAAGTTCATTTGAAATTCCAATTTCTTATGTTTATTCTTTAATTATACCTTTTACATACCTATACGGTCTGTTTCCGCTACCATTAATAATGGAATCGGGGTGGATAATTTAAAGAAATACCTTATATTCTGTTGGGTCAGTAAGTGAGTTGATCAGTTTCACTTACATCACCAGGTGAATATTTTGGTTGACCCTATTTATTAACATATGGGCCATCTGAGTTTGTTATTAATAACTACTCATATCACCGGTGGAGTAGAATAAGTGTCAGTATGGCTTTTCTTCCTAAGTATCCATCATTTATTCACTCTACTTTACTACCGGTGTTGTAGAACATGTTATGTCATATGAAAAAAAAAAGGATTAAATTAGGGTGCCCCTAAATACTGCAAATTCTTACAATATTCCTTCCCTTCCATTAACTATGTCTACATTTTTGCAAGTGGTTGTTTTGGCCTTACCATTAGTTCATTTACTTTAGTTACTGCTATTTTCCCCTGGTTTAATTTATCTCTCAGGTATTATTTCCTTTCCTACTGAATCATCATTTGTTGATTAAATTTTTCCCTTAAAAAACATTTATTGGATTTCTAACTTATCTGTCCTAATTATCTATAAAATTGTCTATCACTCTCTGCTGCCTTGGTAATTTTTCAATATTACATGACTTATACAAGCAGATCAAGCATGAAAATACAATGATAATCAATGACAAAATAGTTAATTAACACATGATTCATATGTAGGAACATAAACCTTATGGATACATAATATAGTAGTGTGTTCATGAGTACACCACTTTTGAACCATTTAAAGAGAATATCAGAGTAGCAGAACCATACCTCAAACATCAAATGGGAATGACTATGAATTCTAAACATTCACTGAATTACCTATCTTATGTGAGTTTACCATCCCAAAGACCTTACTACTGGAGGTTCATTACTGGACTTAGTTTCCCATCAATAAGATATAAAATATGAGTTTAAAAAAAAATCTCATATCCAACAACCAACTACCTGATGCATCTGCTAGAATCAAGATATTTCCTGTGAACAGTTTTGTACCAAAAAAAAACCTTATATTTATCTGAGCCATTATGGGTTCACATAAAACTTGACTCAGCTCATACTAATGAGTGATTAGGTCTGTTACTAACACTATAACATTCTGAAGTGACTTGGTTTACCTGCGAGAGGTTTTCCCTGAATTCATATACTCACCATAATACACCAATTGTGATGTTTACCATGAGTTTTAAATTCACGGACTACTCCACTACTAGGTGAAGTCCGTACCGGGCGGGACCACACATGTGGGATGTGGATTTTAATTCCTGAGAATGATTCGTTAAAATGTCTAGGGGGTATTATTGATTCTCTGTCACTGGTAAGAATGCAGGGTGATCAGGGATATTTACCACAAATCCCAGGAGGAAAGAGTTCCATCCTTGAAACAATGGCATCTGTGTGTAGGTTTCCCTTCCCACTTCATCACCCTTTAAATTAACTATAGATGCTAGAAGGATATTGATTGCTCACAACATATAAACAACCACTTGTTGGACACCACATTTACTTGATGTACACAACACTTTTGGACACACAGTTCAGGTATTAACTCAAGATCTGCAGTTACATATATATATATATAGGTGTAATAAACACTATGCATTTTCAGACAGGCATGGGAATGATATGCAGTATTACAACATAGTACCCAGTGACCCCAGAAAAAAACAAGGTTATTACAAACAACACAACAACCACAAATTGGTTCTGCTAACTTGACTCATTGTACCTAGATAAAATCACATTGGTCTAGGTGCAGAAACCCAACATACATACATTTATTTCTGACACCATGTACAATTCTCATATTTAAAAATAATGAGTGGGTGTCAAAATATTATACATATATGTCATAACATAACCCTTTAGGTGTACACCATTACCATGTAAAACAATCTTTACCCTTTTCCTGTCATTGAAGAAAACCACACTCATGAAAACAGTTGATACTAATAATTAAATTAATTAATTATAGTGTTCATTTAGGCGTTGCGGATGGGCATTCTTCTCCAGTGCAAAGCAGTTAATGTCCATAATTATCCGTGCAGAATTATACTCACAGTCATTTTCTACTCACAGTATGTCCACCGAAGTTGGCTGGCGAATGTTTCTAATCCATAATCCAAGAATAGAATTATACATAAGCACATATTCTCTCCATGAGACTGAATTTAAGAATACTCGGTTGCCATTTGGGTTGTGTTCCAATTGAAATTGATGCCTAGGTCTGTCATACTTTCAGGAGATGCAACTTAAGCTCTGCAGAAGGTTCTTCCCTATATCATCTTATCGATGAAAAGATGACGACTGTCCAACAGCTCGGTTTATGTTAACCGTTTCCCAATTTAGTTCAAAAGGCTTTGTCACACACCCGGTTCATGTTGATAGGCCATCCCACACTTGATGATGGGCAGTTAGGCTGACATGGGACCAGCATAGAGTTCTCATTCATTCCATTTCTGTGTAGAACATACAGTGGTGAATCATTCATTTGGTTTCATCTGAAGATTCTGCTGCAGGCATGTAACTGAAGAATATTACTCCACCACATATCCAGGTTTGCAAGCCATCAGGTGATTCCTTTGGTTGCAGGCGTAAAGGCATTTACTCATCTAGCTGCTTTCATATGGTTCTTTTGATGGTGTTCAGGTTTTGGACCTTGAGGTAATCTGGTGTAGTTATGGTTCAGATGTTCTGAAGTTGGTACATTTGTTTGTATTGGCTATAATGTTGTTTCAGTGTCTCTTCCCATTTGTTTGAGTTGGTGTTCATAGCTAGAACTTGGTGTTGCATGGCTGGAACCTTATGTTTGACTTTTGCAGCTGTGAGATGTTCTTTCGAAGACTTATCCATTGTGGATATTAACTTGGTAATCCAACCAACAGTTGAAGGTTACTCACTGTTGTTAGTTTTAGTAACTTGAAGAAGGATTGTCCCAGTTTCACTGACTTGGTTGAATGATGAGGCCATTGGTGATACTTCTCAGAAGTAACGCAAACGATACACTGTTGTCAGTACTCTGATGATCTTCATCTTTGTAGATTATTAGATCTTGAAGTCCATCCTGGATATTCCTACTAAAATAGGACTTAATCACTCACCCAGTCAGTTGTCTTCTAATTTATCTGTTGCTCGCTATGGAGCTATTGAGTGCCGCAGTAAACATTGAGGTATTGCTAGATCCAGACTATGGTTTGGACATTCACTTTATGGCTGTTTACCCAGGATCCAGTGTTAGTGATATAGTCCCACCAAATTCAACCACCACCTGCTTCTCTTCTATAGAAAAGGGATGACAAAGAATACAACACTAGCATTAACCTACTGTGTTATGATAAAAGGTTTACAACACAATTACAAACACAAATACAAAACAACAAGGGGAGAAGGGGAAAGGAGTGGGTGTCCATGTTCCACTGTCCCTCATTGCTGAGTAGAGCCATTCTGACCCTTCCTAGTGAGTAAGGTATTTTCTCACTTATATTTTGTTCTGTTGTTACTGGGACTATTGGATGGGTGAAGTCATTCTGTCCATCCAACATGTTGATATTGTCTCTCTCATTACTTGAAGAGAATAGCCTATACAGAATCCCTGTGGTTTCTAATGCCGCGTCTTCATTTCGGCACTATAATCATCACTAGGTCAAGAATATTCACCATTGGCTTCTTAAGTACTGACATACATATGTATTCTTACATCAACATCCTCTAATCCCAAGGTGCAACATTAAAATGTATATTCCCACAGTAAAAAGTAACAATCAGAACAAAGAAAATTCTCATACCAAAAAAAAAAACATACATGTACATTTCTCTGATATTAAGTACATGATCATCATACATAATAATCATAATGATGATGCAGGGAGCCTAGGTTTTTGAATTATCTTCATGAACTAAAACATCCATTGTTTTCCCCCACTGCGTACAGCACATGAGGATAGTAATCGCTGTGATATGTTTTGCCAATGACTGCTATTATTCGGAGGGTATTTATAAGAATAACTTATGCCGCATGGTCCAGTCTTCTGAATATTGCAAGCAATTTATTCACATCAATCTTCGCTTCTGTTTCTACTACGGTGAGGCGATGCGGAGTGAATCCTATCCGAACATACATTTACATCACGCGTTTAATTGTTCATGAATTTATATTCAAACATGGCCTGTCCCTAACACTATTTTATGTGTTCAACCTCATATGGAGTGGTTACTACTCTGTTAACAAAAGAATGGTACTAAAATTTAGCACTATATTTCCAAGTTACAGATTATAATGTGGCAAAATATTTTATCCCCTGACTAAGTACGAGTCAGGAATATGCGTAATCATTTGTATGTCCCCGCATGGATAAAACACCTTTCTATAGTACATAGATTATTTGCAGATTTCTAAGCATAAATAGTGAGATATTGTTCACCGTGCCTAGAAGTTTTAACATAGGAATATGAAATTGACAGACACTAGTTCTTTACTATGAAGCATGAATCAGGGGTCTGCTCCTACATTGAGAAAATCTCTAGAATGTGTTTCAGACATGAGAGTTGATACTTTACAGTACACATAATATTCATAGATTATAGCACTACTAGTGAGATATAAGTTCATAATGCCTATACAAGATATTAACATATGGATTTGAAATTGTAAGACATAGGAAAAATTACAGCGTGGCGCCCACCTGTGTTTCCTTAGTAAACATCATCCAGCCTGGTTTAAGAGAATTGTAACTAATTCTTAATTAAACATACTGGTCTAGGTAATACATAAATATATCTTAATATATGTAGATAACATACCAATAGCTTGAAGAGAATCATGGTTTTAAAACAAACTACCTTCTCCCCGAAGAGAAAGGTCGACTTTCTTGTCTGTCTTGACTAGAAATGGCCGCTTCAGTCTTTGTTTTCCCCCTCGCCAGGATTGGCCAGATAAGGGAGAGAAAACAAGCCAAAATAAATTTAGCTGTGCCACGGTCAGTCTATCGCTGTTTTATTTTCTCCTACATTAAGTAAGTTACTTAATCAGTAATTGTAAGGGTTTGTTTATTTTTAAGGGAGTCCATAAATAGGAAAGGGTAGAGACGTTTTTATTATATTACAGTGTCCTGCCTAGTGATTATTCTGCATCCGCTATTTTATCGGTAGTCTTGACTATTTGAGTTAAATAACTGTGTAGCCAGCTTTCTAGAGTGGTGATACTTGTAATGCTGTTATTGCAGGCACTGCACAGGTCCTGCAGATCTGTTTCTTGCAGCCTGCCAGTGTCCTCGTAGCAGACGCCATTAGGGCCAGGTGCAGTAGTTTTACAGATCTTAATTGTATCCGTGATGTCATCAGTGATAATCAAAAGACACACAAACAAGTCAGAATATTATATAAGGAGGCAAAAGAAGCACGGATTGAAGAAAAGTGCTTAGACATTAAAAAACAACACAGCAGTCAAAATAACAAATTAGTGCACAAAAGAATTCAGGAACTTACTAATAAAAGAACAAGTACATCAACAGGCTGTCTAAAAACTAAAGATGGCAAAATTATAATAGAAAAAGATAAGATGCTACATGTATGGACAGATTATGTGAAAAACCTTTATAATGCTAACAAAGAGGAACAGTATGATATTAGATTTAATAATTAAGGGCCGCCAATTTTGAAGATGGAGGTTCGAAATGTTCTTAAGCATATGAAAGCTGGCAAGGCCCCCGGTGCAGATAACATCACAACAGAAATGATTAAAGCTTTAGAAGAATTTGGACTAGAACAAGTCATCCAACTGCTGAACACATTATATGATACTGGAGATATACCTTCTAAATTATGTAACTCTGTATTTATTGCAATCCCAAAGAAATCAGGAGCCTTGGAATGTGACCAACATATAACAATTAGTTTAATGAGTAAAATCACAAAGATTTTGCTACGAATTATCATGCAAAGAGTGAGTAAGAAAACACAACCTGAAATAGAGGAAGAACAATGTGGGTTTTTAGAAGGAAAGGGTACAGTAAATGCTGTGTGTATGCTGCGAACAGTTATTGAACGTACTATAGAAGTAATCAAGGATATTCACATTTGCTTTATTGACTACACAAAGGCTTTTGATAGAGTTAGACATGTCAACATAGTGGATATGCTTGCAGATCTACAAATTGATGGGAAAGACATAAAACGTATAAAAAACATATATTGGAAACAACAAGCTGCCATAAGGATTGATAATGAAGTGGGACAATGTAAACCTATTAAGAGAGGTGTTAGGCAGGGATGTGTGATGTCTCCAGATCTTTTTTCCCTATACAGTGAAAATATTTTCAGGAATGTAGATGATATAAATGGAATCAGCATTGGAGGACGAAACATCAATATCATTAGATATGCAGATGATACAGTATTGATTGCAGACAATGCACAAGATCTACAACAATTAGTAGACGCAGTTGTGTTTGTTGTTCTTTGTCCATCAAGAATGATGATGACCATTCATTTCATCCAGTGGGGTCGAAAGTATGGAGCCGTGAGTTTTAAGATGGCTGATAAGGCCTTTTTTGGCTCAAAATGTTCTTTGACAATGTGGAAAAAGAATGTTTGACGTTTCTGGAGGAGGATTTTCTGCAGTGGTTTTTATGTCATGTCTTTTCTTCACAGCTCTTGCAGTCCTGGTTACCTCACAAGTGACTGCACCCTTGCGTAATGATGCACGCCACGAATTTCTGTCTCTGGCTGCAATCTCCCAGGTGTCATGATGAATTCCAAAAGCATTCAGTGAGATTTTCATAGTGTCTTTAAAGAGTTTCCTCTGGCCGCCTTGAGATCGTTTACCACAAGGCAACTCACCATAAAAGATTCGTTTAGGGAGCCTGTGATCTGGCATGCGAGTCAAGTGACCAGTCCAGCGAATCTGATTCTTCATCAGTAGAGTGTGGATACTGGGCATGGACGCTCTTTCTAGGACTTCAGTGCCTGGGATCTTAACTTGCCATTTAATCTTCAGTAACTTCATAAGGCAGACTGTGTGGAACTGGTTTAATTTCCTAGCGTGTCGCTGATATACAGTCCAGGTTTCACAAGCAGTGTGGATAATACAACTGCTTTGTAGACTTTCAGCTTTGTTTACAGGGTTATTCCATTTCTGTCTCATACATTCTTGTACAATCTGCCAAAGGCTGCGCTGGCCTTGGAGATTCTTGCATTCACTTTATCATCAATTGTCGCACATGTGACACAGTGCTGCCAAGGTAGGTGAATTTGCCCACAACACTTAGACTATGACCATTCAATTTGATATTCGGCACAGCGTGATTATTCCATGGAGCGGGCTTCTCCAAATTGATATTCAGCCCAAAGTTGCCACAGGCATGTGAGAAAGCTGAAGCATTATGTAGCATGTCCGCCTCTGAGTTGGCGTATAGAGCGCAGTCGTCAGCAAATAGGAGATCTCTGACGGTGTCGCTGTTAATTTTGGTATTAGCTTTCGGCCTTCTGAGATTGAATAACTTTCCATCCATACGGTAGTTGATGTCTATTCCAATGTCGTTGCTCTCGAAGGCATTCGTCAGCAAAGACGCAGTTGTGGTACACAGTGAGCAGCTGGGGTTAGAATTAAATTGTAAGAAGACACAGGTTATGGTCGTCACTAGGAAGAACGAAGTACCACAGTGTAATATACAAGTAAATGGAAATATTATTCAACAAGTGAATCATTACAATTATCTCGCAACAGTCATAACATCTTATGGGATATGCCTTGAAGAGATTAGAACAAGAATCGCCATGGCGAAAGTAGTCTTTAGCAAGATGAAAAAAAATCTGACCAATAATAAGATGTCAATTGAAACGAGAAAAAGAGTGTTGAGGGGATACATAGAGCCTGTTCTTTTGTATGGGTGTGAAACTTGGACAATGTGCAGTCACGATGACAAACATCTGATGGCTACAGAAATGTGGTTTCTGAGGAAAATGCAAAGAATACCATGGTCAGGCAGAAAAACCAATGACCAAGTACTACAGGAGACAAATGGAAATCGTAAATTGATTAGAGAAATTAGACGTAGACAGTCAAAATTTTTTGGACATGTTATGAGAAGAAATGGATTGGAGAACTTAGTGACAACTGGCAAGATCGAAGGGAACAGACCAAGAGGAAGACCGAGAAGAAAATACCTGGATGGCTTGGCCACATGGCATGGACGAGACAGCAACACTGAGCTGATCAACGACTCTAGTGATAGAGTAAAATAGCGAGTCATGACCGCCCACGCTTTCCGGCATGGCACATGATTGATTGACGTAGTTTAACGAGCATGTTCATTTGTGGGTACACGTTTACCATTCCATTGTCTTGTGCGAATGTTTGTCTCATACATATTCAGTGAGAGGTTTTCCTTTCTCTTTATCTGTTCTATTGTAAGACTTGTCTTCACTCTAAAGGTCTCTGACACTTCTCCTTCATGGATCTGTGTAGTGCCAAGAACCTCTTCGTTGATTGTTCTGTGCCTACTTCTTAGAATAGTGTTCAATTGGCAAGTTTCGCTTGCTGAGCGGCATACTTGAAGTAGATGTCTTTGTCACCATGTCCCTTTCGAGCTAATTAAGTGCCCCCTGTTCAGAATTTCTGACTTTTCTTTGCACTTTGTTAGGACTGTAATACTGCTTTTCTTGCTTCTTCAGCAGTTTTATACCCAGTCTATGAGCATTTCTCCTTTGACATGACATTTTATTTATGCTCTTCCAAACCCTACGTGTGTATCTTTTATTACATCTGGTTCCTTATTATTCTGCTTTTCGTTTTCTGTTATTCCTGTGTGAGCTATAATCCCTGATCTTGTCACATTGCATCATTATGCTTTCACATTTGTGCGGTTAAGTCCAATATTTCTTCATTGTCTGGTCTGCTGCACATTAAATATCTCTCTAGCGACTGTAACGCAGGCAGTGAGTCTGATAAGATGGACACTCCTTTGAGATCTTACAACAAAGACATTCTAGAAAGCTGGCTGAATTCCATAGTTTCCACTTGTTACTAACTTTGTTAGTGATCCAGGTTTGATCCCGTATCCAGTCAAGTATATGAACTACTGACGAGCTCAAACGAGAGCGAAATTCGAGTTTAGTGATTCCAAATTGACGTGGACAAAGCATTAGGTTCGGTACGGAATATGATCATCATTGCCAGTAGTGGGTTGAGCTCAATGTTTAAAACTGTGTAACTGTTAAATATATTATAAATAGTTAAGAAAAAGACAGTGTTCTTTGGTCACACAAAGAGCAGAGAGGCATGGATAACATTTTGATCTTGAACACAGGTCTTTTGTGGTCTATAAAACAAGTAGGAATATATAGATAGATAGATAGCTAAATAGATGAACGCATACACAATTACATCATTTGCACATATTCTCACAGTTATGCACACACTCAATAACATGCAAATACACACTCCCTCGCATACATTTCAGGCATGCACACATAACCACACACACACACACATACACACACACAGACACACATATACACATACATACACGAACACACAGACACATACCCCACACTTACACACACTTACACACACGCACATACACACTCATATACACATATACATACATGTACACACACAAAAACACATACACAAGCAAACACACACATATACACTCATACACGTACACACATGCGCACACATACACACGTACACACAAACATACACCCATAAGCAAATACATACTCATGCACACACATACATACCCACATACACAATGAAAACACATACATGGACATACGCACATATACACACACATACACATACAGACAAACACACATAGATACAATACACACACCCATCCATCCAACCATACACAGACTACACATCTAGACATATACACTCTGCCTCACATAATAACTTAACTAATATGAATAAACTCCCACACATTACACACACATACACTGACGATTATCGTTAGCATCCTCACAAATAACACACAAATACAAACTCCCTGGCATAACACACAAATACACACTCCCCCGCTTACACTGCAGACATGCACACATACACACAACATATACACTTACACACACGAATATACATACACATACACACATACACACATATACGCACGGACATACACACACATACACAACCCTACACACATACGTACATCCACACACATACACACACATTTATACACATATACACACACACTCGCACACACACACACATACACCCATATACACATACACACATGTGCACACATAAGCACACATATAAACATACTCACCCATACACACACACAAGCATACACACACAAGCACACACACATGCGCACACATTCATACATATATAGACATGGACACACACACACACATGTACACCCGTGTAGATCGACAGACAGACAGACAGACAGACAGACAGACAGATAGGCAGATAGACAGATAGATAGATAGATAGATAGATAGATAGATAGATAGATAGATAGATAGATAGATAGATAGATAGATATATAGATAGATAGATAGATAGATAGATAGATAGATAGATAGATAGATAGATAGATAGATAGATAGATAGATAGATAGATAGATAGATAGATAGATAGATAGATAGATAGATAGATAGATAGATAGATAGATAACAGGAGAGAGAATGCAAAGGATAGGAGGACATAGTTTCCTATACTTAGGTGCTCAAAGGTGAAGAAGCGCAACATTGATTTCTAGTGGGCCAGAGAAGGAAAGGGTAGGAAGAATGAGAAAAAGAGCACTTTATACATTCTCCCCTGTTAACAAAAAAAAAAAAAAAAAGAAGAAAAGATTTAAGACAAGAAATTTAGGACTTCTTTAGCAGTGAACTATGCCTTAATGCACATTCCAGACAATAGATCACTGAGATGGGCTGAGCCAACATTAATGAATGGAACAATCAATGACTAACATAACTTGGACAACAAGGACTAAACATAACACAACATTAATAACTATGATGAAATCTTTATAGGATGAACTTCACAATCTGAAAGTAAACGGGTACTCAGGTACAGCACATGATTAATATAATTGCAGTGATAAACTAAGGACGGGCTCTCTATTGATCTCACCCCAGAGCTCGCCAATAGGTGGCACATGCAGAAAATGGAATTCAAATATCCCACATTTAGAGATAACTGCTGCCTAGCACCAACCTCAGGGGTGGTCTCCAACTAACATGAGACCTCAACATTGTTCAGCTGAGTCTAAGGGTACTTTCTATCAGTATCCACACAGAACACCCGCATCCACAAGTTGACTGGTACTGGACAACAAAGAGACCATCACTCGGGGAACAACAAGAACACAACTCTAAATCTGGGGATGAGCCTTACAGTGCAGAGACGAAACTCACCACCCTGAGACAACACAACACAACACTACAGATCCCTGTAGTTCACAGCGGAAATCAGTAGATTGGGCTCCAGATTTTACCAAACCCCTGTTCCTCAGCCAAATTCAATATTGTGCGTAATGCCACCAGAGAAAGTCACCTCCTGGAACTGACTGGGACACATTACTATAACAGGACCACCACTTACTAAATAGAAATCTTTTCTTGAGCATGAAAAGCTCAAATAAATCAAACTAGAAACTGTAGCCTTAACCATGCAGTTACATACTAAGATATGAAAACCTCGACTACTGGATCAGTTGGGAGGGGAGGGGAAAACGTGAAGTGGGGGGGGGGAGATGAGGAAAAATAGAGATAAACAAAAAACCCAGGAATGTTCCTCCTCATTGCTCTGATTGGAGAAGCACATGCTGCAACAAAAGTAATCAACAACAAACTATTTAACTTTCTAAAACAACTGCAAATAAATTAATAATGTACATATACATTCCCCTGCTGCTCATTCAGGCACAGGCTGTCACATTATTCGCACTGGCCAGATTGAGCCCTGCGCCAGTCACATACATTGAAGACAGCGGAACATCACATTTCAGTATTCGTTAGAACCATTGATCTCGGACAACACATCTCTGTAATGATAGCCATCAAGTGGCAAGACAAAATCATGATGCTGGCCATATTTCCTCACATCAAACAACACAACAGCAATTCTGACTAAATCTTCCCTCATCAGATACACCATTTACACTGGTAGGCTGGACCACCATTCTTACATGATTCTCTAGCATGGCAACACTCATCAAGGAACTATAACAAACTCACGGCTTATATACTGAAATACATGGTGTTCTGATATATATTAACCCAATGGTATTTTATATGCTCAAATGCACTCGCTCACAGGATGTGAGTGAGAGAGTTAGTGTGTGTGTGTGTGTGTGTGTGTGTGTGTGTGTGTGAGAGAGAGAGAGAGAGAGAGAGAGAACGCAAGAGAGAGAGAGAGAGAGGGGAAGAGAGAGAGGGAGAGAGAGAAAAAAGAGAGAGTTGAATTGCATCACTAATTTTGTACGCTACATAATGTATATGTACAATTTTTTCTCCACTTCTTGCAATTGCGAGAATTCTCACGACAATCGTCAGTGTCTCAATTGTGTGTAAAGTGTGGGAGTTTGTTCTTATTAGTTTCAGTGACCATGTGAGGCATCATGTATTTGTCTAGATGTGAGGATGTATGTATGGGTGTGTATGTGAGGGATGTGTGTGTGTGTGGGGGGGGGGAATGTGTGTGTACCTGTGTGTGTGTGTGAAAGAGAGAGAGAGAGAGAGAGAGAGAGAGAGAGAGAGAGAGAGAGAGAGAGAGAGAGAGAGAGAGAATTGAGTGCTCGCATGTCCTGTAACATGCCATTCCATATTTTTTGTGTATTTTCATCTTTCACATTATCATTTTGCATGTATGACACTTGATTTTATCATGTATAATATAACATTACTGTAATGTGAGTGAGAGCGTTAGTGTGTGTGAGAGAGAGAGAGAGAGAGAGAGAGAGAGAGAGAGAGAGAGTTGAATTACATCACTAATTTTTAAGTTACAAAATGTATATGTACAATTTTTCTCCATTTTCTTTACAATTTTGCGACAATGCTCACGACAATCATCACTGTATGTGTGTGTAAAGTGTGGGAGTTTGATCATAATAGTAGGTTGGGGGATGGGGGGATGTGTGTGTGGGTGGATCCGTGATGTGTGTGGGTGGGCTCAGGATGTGTGGGTGGGCGGGGTGGGATTGTGTGGTTGGGTGGGGGATTTGTGTGTGAGTGGGTGGGGGATTTGTGTGTGGACGCGTGCGAGATGTATGGGTGTATGGGGAGATGTGTTTGTGGTCGGGGATGTGTGTTTGTCTAGGTGGTTGTGGGTGAGTGGATAGAGGAGGATATGTTGGTGGATGATTGATGGTGGGTTATGGGATGGGTGGGGGTATATGTGTGGGTGGAGAGATGTGGGTGTGGGGATATGTGGTGGGTGGGAGTTGTGTGCAGGTGGGGGTAGTTGTGGGTTTGGGGATGTGTGTGTGGGTGAGGGAGGTGTATGGGTGTGGGATGTTTGGGTGGATGGGTGGGGAGTGTGTGTGGGTGAGAGATGTGTGGGTGAATGTGTGTGGGTTGGGGGAGGGGTGCGTGATGGGTGTGGGTGATGGATTTGGAGATGTGTGTGTGGGTGGGGGATATGTCTGGCTGGGTGGGGGTGTGTGTGGCTGGATGGAGGAAGTATGTGTGGGTAGTGAGGGTGATTGTAGTTGGGGGATGTGTGGATGGGTAGGAGATGTGTGGATAGATGTGTGTGTGGGATGTGTCTTTGGGATGTGTGTGGGTGTTGTGTTGTGTGGGAGGGGAGCTGGGTGTGGATAAATGATGTTTGTTTGGGTGGGTGAAGGTGTGGTTGGGTTTGCGGGTGGGTGAAGGATGTGTGTGAGGGTGGGGGATATGTGCTTAGATGGGTGGTTGGGATGTGTGAGTGTGGGTGGGTAGATAGGAGATGTATGTGTTGATGAGTGGGTAAGGGATGTGTGGTTGTTAGTGGTTTAGGGATAAGTACGTGTGTCTAGGGATGTGTGAGGGGATGAATGTATGGGGTGGGGATGTGTGTGTGGGTTGTGTGTGCGTGGATGGGAGGTGTGTGTTTGTGAATGGGGAATGTGTTGGTGGGTGGGGATGTGTGTGAAGGATGTTTGTATGGGTGGGGAGATTGTGCGTGGGTGGGAATGTGTGTATATATGGGTAGGGGTGTGTGGTTAAGGGATGTGAGGCTGGGGGAATGGGTGGATGGAAGATGTGTGGTTGGGTAGAGGATGTGTGGGTGGGTGATTGTATATGAGTAAGGGTGTGTGGTTAAGGGATGTTTGGTTGGGGGATGGGTGGATAGAGGATTTGTGGGTAGGTGAGTGTGTGCAGGTTAGGAGATGGTGGGGGATGTTTGTAGGTGTGGGCTCGGGATCTGTGAGTGGGCTGGGGGAGATGGGAGATTATGTGGGTGAGTGCGGAATTTGTGCGTGGGTAGGTGCGGAATATGTGAGTTGACGGGGAGATGTGTGTGTGGCTGAGGAATGTGTATTTGGCTGGGTGGTTGGAGGAGGATATTGGGTGAGTGATTGTTGGTGGGAAATGGGACGGGTAGAGGATATGTGAGTGGGTGGGGAGATGTGTGTAGGTGGGGGATGTGTGGGTTATTGAATGTATGTGTGCTTGGGGTGTGGGTGGATGGGATGTGTGGTGGGTTAGAGGTGTGTGTGGGTGGGGAGACGTGTAGGTGCAGGGATGTGGTGGATGGGTGGGGGAATGTATTGTATGTGTGTGTGGTTGGGTGGGGGAGTTGGAGTGAATGGGGGATGTGTGGGTGGGTGGTGGATGTGTCTCATAACATAGTAATATGCATTGTTTATGTTTACAAAATTCATGTGACAATGTTTTTTTCCTATGCACTGTTGATGAAAGAAAGATGAGTGATTGGAAGGGCCGAATGTAAGACGGGCCTGCGTGCCCAATTTGTTACCCTTTGAAAATAAAGTCTGTTCGTTTTGTTCGTTCCCTACTTTAGTGGAAATATCAACCAGTGTCACTCCGGGTCGGCACCAATCACAATCCATCACCTCATGGCAAAATACATGACATTATCATGATCACCACCACCACCAGATAATCAACACAATAAATCATATATCAGGATTCACATAAACACTGACTGGAACTCTTGAAATCAGGCATGTACCATTTGCATTGGTCAGCATTTGATAAATCAGAGATTGATTGATTGATTGATTGATTTAGGAACCGACATCACAGCATTCGGGATTTGATAAATCAGAGAATACTCATGAACCTGATCAAGGGGATACCTTACTAGCTACCAACTACTAAACCACATGACTACACATGTGTCCACATTTTGATGCTATTTACACACCCTGTTGGCCTCTCGTTACAGTTCAACAACACATTCAAGCTTTCTTTACATTTTGTCCATCGTCTGCTTAATTTATGCAGCCGCCATTGTGGGTCAATCTACGTGCGCATCTGGTGAGGTCCACAGCCAGCTTACACCTCTCCAACAAGAGAGCTTTCTGTTCTCTACAGAGCCATAACAATATTACACCATTTATCCCTTAAATTGAGAGCTATTATAGCTATTTGTTACCAAACCGTAAACAATTATTAAATACATGACAAGCTATAACTCTGATCGCCTTACATTGCCTAGCAGAAGTGAACAAATCAATTTACAGACATACCTGAAACAAAACAGTACACAGGGGTTCTTGCAGAACATGTTTTGTGAGTTCAGCCTAACTGGGTTTACCTATTCAAAAAAGTGTAAATCTGTTGGTGGGGAATACAGAGACTCATCCAGGTCATGCTGGAGGCATTCAGGCTTCTCCATGGGTGAGGATGAGTTGAGGAGACCAGCTCAGATCTTCTCCTCTTGGAAACACCCGTCAGCCGGTATCGGTGGATGTTCCAGATCTCAATCGCCAGGGCAAAATGCGCGCCAATTTTGGCCGGGGAGAATTACCCATGATGCTCCAGCTGAGGGGAAGGGGTTCTGATCATTGCGTCAGCCCACTGTCATCATGTTGAGCCGTGTCGCGCTGCTTCAGACAGACAAACAGACAGACAGACAGACAGACAGACGGACGGACGGACGGATAGATAGATAGATAGATAGATAGATAGATAGATAGATAGATAGATAGATATATAGATAGATAGATAGATAGATAGATAGATAGATAGATAGATAGAACTAACGAACGAACGAACGAACGAACAAACTTTATTTTCAAAGGGTTAAGAATTGGGCACGCAGGCCCGTCTAACATTCTTCCCTTCTATCACTCTCTTTCATACATCATTTCATTCACACATCATTGAAGGCTAACAAAGAACAGCAACAATATACAAGATATGCATTATAAAGGCATGGGCAAAATGCGAACATCAAAACTACACGACTCAGTAATATTAGATAATCGTCTGACACTTGTTATTAGCCATGTGGAATATACTGGCCTACAAAAAGGGGACTGGCTGTTATACTAGAGTTTTGTTATTATTATTATTATCTCTATTATTAAGGGGGAAGGTAATCCATATTGAGATAGTGTTCGAATAATTTGCGATTATATGAATAGGGATTGGTGATGTCTTTGATTTCTTGTGGAAAATTGTTCCACAGCTGAGCTACAGAGTACGTTAAGCTTGTTTTGTATAAGTCAATCCTAGGCTTCGGAATGTGTAGTATATTTAAACGTTTACTGTGTCTAGCATTATATTTAAACAATGGCCAAAGGTAATTTGGGGCATTCCGATGCAGGATTTTGTGAATTAGTTTAGCTTTATTGAAAAGCAGGCGTTTGCGGAATGGTAGTAACTGAAGGCGTTTATACAGGCTAGGATTGTCAGATAAATGTTTGCTATAAATTAGACACATGGTCCGTTTCTGGAGTGAGTAAAGTCGCTTGGTGTTTGAATTAGAACAACCGTCCCAGATTGTAGAGCAGTAGTCAAAGTGTGTCTGTATATGAGAAGTATAGAATAGTTTCCTTGTGTCCTCGTCAAGGAAGTTTTTAATTTTGGCGAGTTGGTAGACTTTTTTAGCTGTGTGTTTAATGAGCGCTTGAACGTGGGAATTAAATGTTAGGTTTCTATCAATGATTAGGCCTAATGTTTTGTGCTCAATTACACTTTCTACTGGCATGTTATCGATGTGAAGTTGAAGTGATGTGTGTGAGCTTAGAGTTTGAAGTCTCTGTCTGGTTGTTAATAACATTGCTTTTGTTTTAGTGATGTTAATTTGCATACGGTTTGAATAGCTCCACCTAACTACATTATTTAATTCTTGTTGTAAAGACGACTCCAGTAAAATACAGTTTTCAGCGTTTGTGTACACTGTACAGTCATCTGCAAATAGATCGCAGGACGACGAAAGATGCAAAGGTAGATCGTTAATATATATGGCAAATAATAGAGGGCCAAGAATAGAGCCTTGCGGTACTCCAATATTGAAGGTAGTGGTTTGAGACAGAGATTTATTATGTGATACTACTTGCTTTCTGTTTGATAGAAAAGATGATATTAGAGTGACTACATTAGGGCCAATTTTCATTGTCTCAAGTTTTTTAATTAGAATAACATGGTCTATCAAATCAAATGCTTTCTTGAAATTAATAAACACATTTCCACATAGACTGTTGTTGTTTATATTCTGGTGCCAATTTTCTATCATGTTTGTTAGGGCCGTATGGCAAGAATATTTTGGTCGAAATCCAGATTGGCTGTCAAAGATAAGCTTGTTGCGAACTAAATACTGTAATGTTACTTTATGGATGTGTTTTTCTAGTGGCTTAGATAGTGATGATAGTAAGGAAATGGGTCTGTAATTTTTCAGGAGACCATTGTCCAATGAACCAGATTTAAGAAGAGGGTACACTTTAGCGATTTTGAGAGCTGATGGAAAGTGGCCTATGGTGAGACACTGATTATATACATAGGTTAGTGATGAACAGTTCACTGGCGCAGCACAAAGGAGAATCCGGTTGCTGATTCCATCTAACCCAGATGAGGTTGTGTTTTTTAGGTTACTGAGGTAAGTGAATACTTCAGTGATTGTCATTAGCGGTATGTCGGAAAGAATATCGCGGGAGCATCTGTAGCGAAACCCCAGTGGCCCATGTCCTCATACCTATCCGCTCAATTCATTCGGAGTGGGATTCTCTGGGGTACTTTCATAACCCGAGCATTTGACACGAATACTTTGAAATCTATCTGTTCTTCGGGAAAACCCAATGGCGCGCCTTGCACCAAATATGACTTAGGGTCATGGTTTGGGCGTGAAATGTCCGTTGTCAACCTTGTCGGTTGTGGTCGGCACAATGTATTGAAGTTTTAAAGAATTTTACAGATAAAGTGCCGCATCCTACTGCTGGGATATGAAAGGTAATTTTAGATTAATAGGTCCTGCCAGACCTGGGCATATTAAGCTTGGTCGTCTCAAATAATGAGACGATTTGGTGAAACGGCAGTCTTGATAATTTGGCTAAGCGTCTAGATCTGGGCATGGCGGGGGAACAAATCGGGGCAATATCTTTTCCCAGATGATGTGGCTTATTCTTGGCGGCGGATAGACGGGGGGGGGGGGGGGGGGCTATCTTTCTTCTTATGGCTTTACCTCTGTTTAGTGTCATCTTTCATTTGAATATAAACATTATATAGCTATGGCATGTCAAGGGGAGGGAAGCGCTCCGTGGGGACCGGTTCCACCCATCTGAGTTATATCTTCTTGAGCCAGAAGAGGCGATCCACTGTGCTATCTCTTTCGTCTTTCGGCTGATGGGGGGGGGGGGGCAGGTGGACCGGGTGGTTCCTGGTCGATAGGAGGATGTTGAGAGTATAAATGGACTTCCCTGTCTCCCTGAGAGAACCGGAACTCATCTGAATATATGGGTTATGTGAGACACGGCCGATACATTGCGGTGACAGCTCAGACAAGAGCGGCGGCCGGACAGGGTAGTTTCCTCTTTCCTGTTCTTGCTAGGGATGGGGGAGGGAGATGCACTGCGGTCCATACAGACCCACTATTATGATATTAGTTAAGAGTAGGAAACATACATAATTACGCACACTACTCCACAATAGCTTTGTCGTGAGAAAGGCAAGGTTTGCACGTGAGAGGGAAGCCTGAGAAGGTATGTGCCCAATATTAATAAAGGCATGGTATGAGTGTGGAGAGGAGTGTGGTATGAAGACAATTGAATACTAGGTAATTGTATGTATTTTATGTATGGCAACCGACATGCTGAGACCATTGGAATCTCCATGCCGGCTGTATCTGAAGTTTACATCAGAGGCTCTCAAAAATGTTTTAACTTTACAGGATCCTTCTTTTGACGGCGAATATAGCCGGAAGTTTCGACAGAGCATCGACATAGAACATTATGTTTACTATGAAGTCCCTGCTGCTGTTGGGCTATACCAGATAGAACCACGGCGGGCCCGAACGAATATTTTCAGACACCTCGGCAGGCTTTTCGTTGAGCTGTGATCGAGTATGTTTGCATTTTGGGCTAGATCCCGCCTAAGTCACTGACACACCCGTACATATATCCTATTTATTCTCCTTGAGTATTTCCCCACCAAAATTGTGCCCCGTGATCCCAGGGCACTTTCCCTAACCATTGGGCACACTACATTCGTGTAGGACACGGAAACTTGGAATCTTGGATCTATGGAACCCTGTTGTTCGAACAACCTACGCGAGAAATAAAGACCAGAGAACTTGCTGTGAGAGGGTTGTGAATTCATGGGACAATATGGAAAACGATGATCTAGGATATTTATATTTGTGTTGATATTGTATGGACTAGTTTTCTCTCTAGATTGTGTGTAGATGTTTATGAGTTAATCGTCAGATATTTTTTTCGGTGCTGTTATGTATTGAGTTATTAAATTTACAATGACAAATATGTTGAAGAACGTCATGTTGTATGCGTGTCAGCCAGAACGACCCTGCAGGAAATAGGTCCTGAGGTCGAAGAGAGAGTGACAGTGAGTCCGGGGGAAACGGAGGAGGGTTGGCAGGGAAAGACCTATTTAAAGCCAGGGCTATGAAATATACATGAGAAAATTGAGACATAGTTATTTGGGACCCTCCACATAGCTTGTTACAATTTCTGGGGGCACGTCGCGGGATATTTTAAATCCTGGTGGAGCTCTGGCTGATATAGGGATAGGGGACAGATATTCTGGTCTAATATCAATAGGTTCTGTATACTGTACCTGGCTATTGTCTATACTCTTCCTGACACAGACTGACGACATACGAAGTGTTGTGGTCGTGTATTATATCCATTTGTCAATTACCTATTCACTTACCCTCTGAGTTAAGATGGCATCCACGAAATTTAATGTGGCTGAAGTGCAGGCTACAGGGCGTGATATAGGCTACGAAGGGGCTGAGTTACAGAAATATGTTCAAGAAGTGGAGAGAGATTTTAGACAAGCTGAGCGCGAAGCTAAGAAAATTGAGGCAGAGCGCGAAGCTAAGAAATTCGAGGCAGAGCGCGAAGCTAAGAAAATCGAGGCAGAGCGCGAGGCTAAGAAAATCGAGGCAGAGCGCGAAGCAAAGAAAATCCAGGCAGAAACTAGGAAGTTGGAGGCCGAGCAGGCAGCCAGAGACCATGAGTTCCGTATGAGGGAGTTGGAGCTGAAAGCTCAAACTGCCAAGGAAAGCGAGGGTGCAGTTGGAGGCGCAGTTCTCCAGGCGGTCCATACCAGGCAATGAAGTTCCCATTGCTCCCGTTCGATGAACACAAAGATAAGATCGACCAGTATCTTCACAGATTTCAGTCGATGGCTTTGGCTATGGGATTGGAACGTGGGAAATGGAACTTGAAACTCTCAAAGGGCCTGAGGGGGACCGCGTATGAGGTCTATTCAAGGTTGCCACCTGGTATGGAGAATGACTATGAGGCCCTGGAAAAGGCATTATTGAAAAGGTTCCAGATGACAGCCCATACTTACCGACAACAGTTCAGAAAGTCGAGGAGAGAGCAAGGAGAGATGTTCTCAGCATACAGTGTTAGACTTAAGTCTTACATTTTGAAATGGATGTCATTAGCAGGATTTGCCAACGACTATGAAAGTTTAGAAGAATTAGTGGTCGTGGACCAAATGAAGAGGATGATGCCTAAGCCATTGCAAACCTTCTTGGTTGAAAATGGGACAGAAAGGTTAGACGTAGTCAACACATTGGCGGAAAGGTATGTGCTAGCTCATGGGGATAATGGGGAACTGGCACAACCCAATCTCAGATCACCAGACACTGGGTCTGGAAAGAAGAAGAACCCCAAACCCACTCACACCAAAAAGGTGGATCCTTTCGAAAAAGTTCCCATTAAGAAACCCTCTGGTAAGAGTCCACCTGGATCTCCCAAAAGAAAGTGGAGTGAAAAGTGGTGCGCCTTCTGCAAATCTCCCACACACAATACGGCCGATTGCAGGCGCAAACAGAAAGACTCTCACTATGCTGCCTGTCTTGTAGAAACCGGGGAGGGGTCTAACAAGGAGGTAGAAGGGAGGGATCCTGTGAACAAAGATTCAGAAAAACCACCAGTAGTAGAGACGGTTCTTGTGAACGGACAACCAGTCGAGTGTCTCTATGACACAGGTCTTCAGTTTGAGGCCGTAATTTTATCACACTTAGTGAGTCCAGAGCAGCTAACCGGGGAATCTATTGAGATTCAAACGGTGACAAAGAGTGCGGTAGCGATGTCTCTTCCAATTGCGAAGGTGGACATCAAATCAAAATATGTTACCGGCACTATTCAGGCAGCCGTTCTGATCGATCCTATCTTCCCGATGATCTTGGGTTGCCGCTACGTCTTCCTAGGGATCCCAAACGAACCCATGTACGTTGGGGCGATGCAAACCAGATCTCAATCGGAGGAGGAACAGACGCCGGCCTTGATCGTGAATCCCTTGCCTGGGGAGTTACGAGCTGCTCAAAGCCAGGATGCTACTTTGCAACCTTGCTTCAACCAGTTGCCAAAATGTGCTGACCCACGAAGACGGGGTCAGTATTATATGAAGAATCGGTTACTGTACCAGAGAGCCGGAGTGGAGGAACGCCAGCATGGACAGCTGGTAGTTCCTAAGGCTTATCGGGAACAGCTTCTTCATATGGGACACACCATTTCTTTCAGTGGACATATGGGTGTCGGGGCAACACTTCAGCGCATTTCCTGCCATTACTACTCGCCAGGGATGACTGGAGATGTGCGTAGGTACGTCAAGTCGTGCCCAGAGTGCCAGCGTGTGGCACCAAAACACTGGACGGCTCCGGTAGTCTTGGGTGATATGCCCATTATGAACTCTCCTTTCGAGAGAGTTGCCATCGATCTGGTTGGTCCTCTTCCTCGGACTAGGAAGAGGAATATGTATATTCTGACGATGGTGGATTGCTGTTCCATGTGGGGCGAGGCGATACCGTTGGCCACCATCGACTCTAAGCGAGTGGCTGATGCACTGATGGAGACTTTTACTCGGTTGGGATTTCCAAACCAGATCCTAACGGACAATGGGTCTCAGTTCTGTGGTAAGCTGATGGAGGAAGTCTTTCGTATCTTCCAGACTAACCACATTCACACAAGCCCATACCACCCTCAGTCTAATGGGCAAGTAGAGAGGTTTAATGGTACCTTGATGACCATGCTTAGAAAGCTGGCTCAAGAAAAACCAGACAGATGGGATGAATATATCCCAGCCGCCTTGTTCGCCTATCGGGAGGTTCCCCATGGGTCAACCGGGTTGCCACCAGCCACTCTATTATTCGGGAGGCCAATCAAGGGTCCCTTAGAAGCCTTATTGAGATGTTGGACAGAGGAGGAGACTTCCGAAGAGGTGGTATCTTCCTACAAATACGTCGAGGAGTTAAAGAAGAAACTCCAGACAGGTTGGGCTTTGGTGGCTCAGAATCTGAGAGCGGCCAGAAAGAGACACGCGGCCTACTACAATAGAAGGACGAAAGATATGTCTCTTAAGGTGGGGGATCGGGTTCTGTTGTTACTTCCAGTAGGTTCCAATAAACTCGAGATTGGTTGGCAGGGGCCTTTCACGGTGGAAAGGGTTGTGTTCCGTACCAATTATGCTATCCGGATCAGGGGGAAATCTAAAATATTCCACATTAACCTCCTCAAAAAATATGAGGAACGATCCGATGGTACTTCTCTCCCACTCATGACTATGGCGGTCGCGATGGAAACTGAATCGGGCGAAGACGCGGATAGGGAGTATCCTTTAAACCCTGGGGAAACCTATAAGGATGTACATATAAATCCTGATCTGTCGGCTGAAGAAACAGAACTAGTCATCCGTTTGTTGGAGTCCCATAAACAGATTCTTACCGATCGTCCAGGGCCGACAGGGTTGGTCGAGTTTGATATGACTCTGACTACCCAAGACCCCATTCGCCAAAAAATATATCCAGTGCCCTTTGCGAAAGAGAAGGCCCTGGAAGCCGAAATCCAGAAGCTTCTGGATGATGACATCATAACTCCTTCGACTTCTCCTTATAATGCCGGGGTTGTCTTGTTGAGGAAGCCAAGCGGGGAGCACCGCTTATGTATTGATTACAGGCATTTAAACAGTTGTACGACATTCCAAGTTGAGCCGTTACCAAACACAAATCAACTGTTTGCCAGATTAAATAGGGCAAAGTACTTTTCAAAAATCGATTTAAGCCGGGGATATTATCAGATCCCTGTGAAGCCTGAGGTTGGACCCTTGCTCGTTTTCAGTACTCCAAGCGGCCATTACGAATTTAAGGTGATGCCTTTTGGGCTGAGCAATGCGCCCAGTGTGTTCACACGCATGATGAGAAAGTTATTAGACCCTTTAAGGGATCCCTCTGTCGTCTCGTTTATGGATGATATTCTCATCGCGTCTGGCAATCTGAAAGATCACCTGAAATCCTTGGAACAGATCTTCATAAGATTGAAAGAGGAGGGGTTAACTGCCCGTCCAGCCAAATGCATGATTGGCTATCACTCCTTAGAATTTCTGGGACATACTATTACCCCGGGGGGTTTGGTACCGGAAGAAAAGAATGTAGAGAAGGTCAGACTCGCGCCCCGTCCTAAATCCAAAAAGGATATTAGGTCTTTTTTGTTTCTGTGTGAGTTTTACCAGAAATTTATTCCGAAGTTCAACGAAATTGGGGTACCGTTAACCGAAATCCTGAAGAAAGGATCGCCAGATCCTATAGTCTGGACTCCGAGCTGTGAAGAGGCTTATGGGAAGCTGAAACAGGCTTTGGTGGATAGGCCAGTCCTGCAACTCCCAAATTTGGAGAAAACGTTTGTTCTAAGAACCGACGCGAGTAACATAGGGATTGGAGCAACTCTGTTGCAGGAAGGGCGAGATGATCCTACTGTGCTATGTCCGGTGGCATATGCCAGTAGAAAACTTACCAGCGGAACGGAATTACTCCACCGTCGAACGGGAATGTCTGGCTCTAGTGTGGGCGGTACAGTAATGTCAACCTTATCTGTATGGAGTACCGTTCAAAGTGCAGTCCGACCATCAACCTCTGACGTTTTTGGCAACTTTTAAGAAACTGAACGCAAGGTTAATGAGATGGTCATTGCTCTTACAACCGTATCAGTTTACGGTCGAATACATCCCCGGAAGGGAGAATGTGGGAGCGGATTTTATGTCACGGCATCCTATGGTCGTAGGTGAGGGGGAGGTAGTTCGAACAGAACCTCTGGCAGTTGAAAGTTCGTAGGGTTCGACTTTCTTAAGAGGGGGCCTATGTAGCGAAACCCCAGTGGCCCATGTCCTCATACCTATCCGCTCAATTCCTTCGGAGTGGGATTCTCTGGGGTACTTTCATAACCCGAGCATTTGACACGAATATTTTGAAATCTATCTGTTCTTCGGGAAAACCCAATTGCGCGCCTTGCACCAAATATGACCTAGGGTAATGGTTTGGGCGTGAAATGTCCGTTGTCAACCTTGTCGGTTGTGGTCGGCACAATGTATTGAAGTTTTAAAGAATTTTACAGATAAAGTGCCGCATCCTACTGCTGGGATATGAAAGGTAATTTTAGATTATTAGGTCCTGCCAGACCTGGGCATATTAAGCTTGGTCGTCTCAAATAATGAGACGATTTGGTGAAACGGCAGTCTTGCCAATTTGGCTAAGCGTCTAGATCTGGGCATGGCGGGGTAACAAATCGGGGCAAAATCTTTTCCCAGATGATGTCACTTATTATTGGCGGCGGATAGACGGGGGGAGGGGGGGGGGGCTATCTTTCTTCTTATGGCTTTACCTCTGTTTAGTGTCATCTTTCATTTGAATATAAACATTATATAGCTATGGCATGTCGAGGGGAAGGAAGGGCTCCGTGGGGACCGGTTCCACCTATCTGAGTTATATCTTCTTGAGCCAGAAGAGGCGATCCACTGTGCTATCTCTTTCGTCTTTCGGCTGATGGGGGGGGGGGGGCAGGTGGACCGGGTGGTTCCTGGTCGATAGGAGGATGTTGGGAGTATAAATGGACTTCCCTGTCTCCCTGAGAGAACCGGAACTCATCTGAATATATGGGTTATGTGAGACACGGCCGATACATTGCGGTGACAGCTCAGACAAGAGCGGCGGCCGGACAGGGTAGTTTCCTCTTTCCTGTTCTTGCTAGGGATGGGGGAGGGAGATGCACTGCGGTCCATACAGACCCACTATTATGATATTAGTTAAGAGTAGGAAACATACATAATTACGCACACTACTCCACAATAGCTTTGTCGTGAGAAAGGCAAGGTTTGCAAGTGAGAGGGAAGCCTGAGAAGGTATGTGCCCAATATTAATAAAGGCATGGTATGAGTGTGGAGAGGAGTGTGGTATGAAGACAATTGAATACTAGGTAATTGTATGTATTTTATGTATGGCAACCGACATGCTGAGACCATTGGAATCTCCATGCCGGCTGTATCTGAAGTTTACATCAGAGGCTCTCAAAAATGTTTTAACTTTACAGGATCCTTCTTTTGACTGCGAATATAGCCGGAAGTTTCGACAGAGCATCGACATAGAACATTATGTTTACTATGAAGTCCCTGCTGCTGTTGGGCTATACCAGATAGAACCACGGCGGGCCCGAACGAATATTTTCAGACACCTCGGCAGGCTTTTCGTTGAGCTGTGATCGAGTATGTTTGCATTTTGGGCTAGATCCCGCCTAAGTCACTGACACACCCGTACATATATCCTATTTATTCTCCTTGAGTATTTCCCCACCAAAATTGTGCCCCGTGATCCCAGGGCACTTTCCCTAACCATTGGACACACTACATTCGTGTAGGACACGGAAACTTGGAATCTTGGATCTATGGAACCCTGTTGTTCGAACAACCTACGCGAGAAATAAAGACCAGAGAACTTGCTGTGAGAGGGTTGTGAATTCATGGGACAATATGGAAAACGATGATCTAGGATATTTATATTTGTGTTGATATTGTATGGACTAGTTTTCTCTCTAGATTGTGTGTAGATGTTTATGAGTTAATCGTCAGATATTTTTTTCGGTGCTGTTATGTATTGAGTTTTCAAATTTACAATGACAAATATGTTGAAGAACGTCATGTTGTATGCGTGTCAGCCAGAACGACCCTGCAGGAAATAGGTCCTGAAGTCAAAGAGAGAGTGACAGTGAGTCCGGGGGAAACGGAGGAGGGTTGGCAGGGAAAGACCTATTTAAAGCCAGGGCTATGAAATATGTTTTTTTTTTTGCGTATCCTTTTACAGGACTTAGCTGTCAACAGCAGCATCTTTCAGCTGTCTGTTGATCTCTTGGCAAGATTACGCTCAGTAGTTTGCCATTGCTTTCTGAGCGGCCGGCTCAGTATCCGCAAGTCACGAGCGGGGGTCGAACCACCTCAGTTCTCGCTCCGCTGCGAGACTCTGCGTGATAAACGGGATTACAGAGAGAAAGTGTTGTAACCCCACAGCCAGAGAGACCGGCCTATGAAATATACATGAGAAAATTGAGACATAGTTATTTGGGACCCTCCACATAGCTTGTTACAGCATCTATTCTCTCAAAACGATGACAATAAAGATAAGTTGCAAGGAGAATTAGGTATTGAAGCCTTCAACTGGTCTATGTCAGTTTGGAAAAAAATTACTGAATTGGTCACATGTAATATGATTTGATGGTAAAGAATTTCGTAAGTTATACTTGTTTGTCAAGGTGTACACTAGATAGTATACACTAGATAGATAGATAGATAGATAGATAGATAGATAGATAGATAGATAGATAGATAGATAGATAGATAGATAGATAGATAGATAGATAGAAATCAAATCAAATCAAATCAAATCAACTTTATTAGGGTCACAAATTGGGCGCGCAGGCCAGTCTTACATTCGGCCCTTCCAATCACTCGTCTTTCGTTCATCAAGAGCATTATACATTTACATAGGAAGATAAAATAAACATTGTAAAATGAATGTTGTAAACATAAACAAGGCTAATTACCATGTTATGAAGCCCATCTCCCACCTATCCATACATCACCCCACCCACACAACACCCCCACCTACCCACACACACGCGCACCAAGGGACACATACACACCCCCACCTACCGACACACACGCACACCAAGGGACACATACATACCCCACCAACCGATCCATCCCCCTCCCGCACATCCCCCACCCACACACACTGCCCTCACCTGATCCCCCAACCAAAACACACTCGCCACCCACAAACATTTCCCCACCAACCCACACATCCTACGCCCATCCACATACACATACTACCCCACACATCCTCTCCCCACCCACACCTCAAACCACCCATCCCCCAGCCACATCTCCATCGACAACATATTCCCCACCCATGCACACAATCCCCCACCAACCCACACATCGCACACCCACTCCCACATTCCCAAACCATACACACGCATCCCCACCAACTGACATGTCCCTACCCCCACCCCACACATCTCTCTAACCACCCATACATCCCCAATCCACTAACACACACCCCACCACCCACACATACAACTTCCACCCACCCACACATGCCTTAACCTAATCCCCCACCACACAATCCCCCACCCGCACATCACATACACCTCCTATCATGCACTATTCCCAACCCACGCACCACACACACACATATCCCTCACCAACACATCCCCCCTTACACACCACACACATATCCCCCACCCAGATACCACACAATATTCCCACCCACACCCACACAGATACCCTTACCCATCCACCCCACATACCCCCACTCACACAACACAAAAACAAAACAAAACACAAAAATCCCCCACCCACACACACATACCTCACCCACACAATATCCCCAACCAACACACCACACACCTCTCCCCACCCACACACGCATTCCCTACCCGTCCACCAACACACACTCACTCACGCATACATTCTCCACTACGCACCCACACCCCCCCCCCCAACCAAACATCTCTCGATCACAATACCCCTACCCCACACACATCCTCCACCCACTCACACATCCCACCCCGACACATACAACTCCCTCACCCACTTACACATCTCTAAGCCACTCACTCACACACCCCCACCCACACATTCCCCATCCAAACACACACATCTCCCACCAACACTCCCCCACATACTTCCCCCAACCACCACAATCCCCTACTCACCCATACATATACCCCATTCATACGCACATTCCCCGCACCCATCACACACATCCCCCACACCACACACTATCCTCCACCCATACCTCCACAAACATACCCTCCACCCACACATCATTCACACATCCCCCACCAACACACCGCACAAATATCTCAAACCCACACACCATACACTTCTCCCCACCCACCCTTGCATCCCCAATCCACCCAACACAATCCCCTACCCACACAACCCCGCCTCCTACACATACTTCCTCAAACCGTCCACACATCTCCACCCACATAAACACACATCCCCTGCATCCGTCCCATACACATATCCTCCACCCATACACACATCCCCCACACCCATTCCAACACCCCTACTTTCACCCCCACACATCCATCCACACATCCCACCAACACCCACAAATACCACTACCCACCAAAACCAACACACCCCAACCCATCCAAACGCATACCCCCACCCACACCCCCCCCACCCACACATATCCCCACACTCACACATATCCTCCACATACACTCACACTTCCTCACATCTAGACACATACAAAATGTCTCACGATAGTATTGAAACTAGTATGAAGAAACTCTCACACTTTACTCACACATATACACTGACACTTGTCATGAGCAGTCTCATAAAAATGTTAAACATGGAGAAAAATGTGTACATAAAATGTATGTGACGTAAAAATAGTGATGCTCTCTCTCTCTCTCTCTCTCTCTCTCTCTCTCTCTCTCTCTCTCTCTCTCTCTCTCTCTCTCACACACACACACACACACTCACTCACTCTCACGCTCACACATTCACTCTTCCGCTCATTCATTCACTCTCCCGCTCATTCACTCTCCCGCTCACTCATTCACTTTCCCGCTCACTCATTCACTTTCCCGTTCACTCATTCACTCTCCCGCTCACTCATTCACTCTCCCGCTCACTCATTCACTCTCACGCTCACTCGTTCTGTCTCTCATTCACACTCACTGACTCTCTCACTCAAACTACAGTAATGAACATTAGTTTATATTATGCATGATAAAATCAAATGGTATTGAACTGATAATATGACAGATGAGAATACACAAACATATGGATTCGCGTGTTACATAACATGCGTGTTACATGACATGCATCTGCTCAGCTCTCTCTCTCTCTCTCTCTCTCTCTCTCTCTCTCTCTCTCTCTGTATTCTTTCATATACACACAATCACACGCATGCACGCGCTCACACACATACACTAACACATCAACTCTCCCACTGTCTAACTCTCTAACACACAATCCTTCACACACACACACACTCACTCTCTCAATCACACTCTCTCACACATACACATACACATGAACGCATGCACATGAACGCACGCACGCCTATATTCCCTCACTCACTCTCACACATACACGTACGAATGCATGCACTGACACATTCCCCCACCATTTCTCGCTCAATCACTCTCTCCACACACACGCATGCACGTGCGCACACACGCATCCACTCTCTCCCTCTCTCTAACACCCACTTTCTCTCTCTCTCTCTCTCTCTCTCTCTCTCTCTCTCTCTCTCTCTCTCTCTCTCGCTCCCACACGCACACACATATATAGTGAACAATTATAGTTAAACAATTATAATGAACAATTATACTGAACAATTATACCAGTAAATGAATTATGGTGGCATATAGTCGGTATGGATTAAGTATTGAAAGAGTTTTCGGTTAAATGTGTAGGGACTCATTGGAGTTTTCAGATCTGGAGGCAGATCATTCCATAAGTGAGCACCAGAATAGGCGAAACATGTTTTGTATAGGTTCAATCTAGGCTTTGAGACATGTAACAAATTTAGGCGCTTGCTGTTCATTGCATTAGATTGAATCAGCGGCAGAAGATACTCTGGGGTATTTTGAGATATAATTTTATTCACTAATTTGGCTTTGTTGAAAAGGAAGCGCTTTTGTAGTGGTAGAAGTCTTAGATGACTGTACAAATTATTACTTTCAACGTGCTTTATGCCAGAAACCAGACGAATAGCTCGGTTTTGTAGAGAACATAGTCGTTTTAAATTAGATTTAGGGCAACCATCCCAAACTGTGGAACAGTAATCGAGATGTGATTGGATATAGCATGTATAGAATATTTTTCGTGTGCTTTCGTCCAGGAAGTGCTGAATTTTAGCAAGTTGGTAAACTTTTTGTGCTATTTTCTTGGTAAGAGCGTGAACATGAGAGCTCCAGTTCAAATGGCTGTCTATTAAAAGCCCTAGTGTTTTATGTTCAGTCACATTAACTATAGGTAACGTGCCCATGCGGAGTTCGAGCGGTGATCCAGTTATGGCTAGTGTCTGTAGTTTTTGTCTGGTCGTTATTAGCATGGATTTGGTTTTGTCGATGTTAATTTGCATGCGGTTTTCATTGCTCCATCTAGTAAGATTATCAAGTTCCTTTTGTAAAGAATTCTCTAATTCACTACGGTTTTCTTGACTAGTATATATAGTACAGTCGTCTGCAAATAGATCACAAGTTGTATTGATATATAAAGGAAGATCATTAATATAAACTGAAAAAAGCAGCGGACCTAGTATTGAGCCCTGAGGCACACCAATATTAAGCTGTGTGGGTCTTGATAGACAGTTGTTGAAGGACACGACTTGTTGCCTGTCGGATAGAAATGACGTAATTATGTTCACCATGTTGGTGCTTGTCTTCATTTGCTTTAGTTTTCTAATTAAAATATCGTGATCTACCATATCAAAAGCTTTTTTAAAGTCTACAAACACCGCTCCACAAATTCTACCGTTGTTGATGTTTAAGTGCCAGTTATCGGTCATTTTTGTTAGAGCACTATGGCAAGAATATTTAGGTCGAAACCCAGATTGACTGTTAATTATTAGATCATTGTTAATTAAATGGTGTAACGTTAATTTATGAATGTGTTTTTCTAGTGGTTTTGATAGCGACGATAGTAAGGAAATAGGTCTATAATTACCCAAAACACTATTATCGATTGAGCCATTTTTAATTAGCGGAAACACTTTAGCAATTTTAAATGCAGATGGAAAGTAGTTTTTGGCCAGGCACTGGTTATATATGAACGTTAAGGACTCGCTAATGACTGGTGCAGCACAACGAAGAATTCTATTACTGATACCATCTAGGCCGTGTGAGTTTGTTGATTTGAGGTTCAAGAGATATTTATAAACGTCTGCAACAGACATTACAGGAATCTCAGCGGGAATATTTCTGGTGCACTTCTCCTCACAGAATGATGTCAGTGAACTTAAATTACACGATGAGTCTGGTATTGAAGACTTTAGATTCTCTATTTCCGATTGAAAGAAACAACTGAATTCATCGCATGTTATAGAATTTGCTATTGCTGATTCTGTAGGACGTTTCTTATTGGTTAGCAAGTTAATAGCCTTCCATATATTTGTACTGTTTGAATTATCTACAATCAAATTTTTAAAATGATCTTTTTAAATCCTACGAATTTCATATTTAACTTTATTCCTTAGTCTGCGGTAATTGATGAAGTCTTTATTTTTGTGTGCTGTATCTCGCTCTCTCATGATTTGCAGCACTTCTCTAGTGACCCATGGGGATTTATGTTGATTTTTGACTCGAACTTCTTTGATTGGCACGTGTTTATCGAACACATTGTACACTGTCTTCGTCCAGAAAGCTAATGCATCGTCCGGGTCAGGAAGTTGGTAAACGTGATCAAGGGCTGCTTTTCTTAAGTCTTGCAAAAATAAATCTTGGTTGAATGCTTTATAATTCCTAAATTTGATACTTACATGTTTATGTTTAAGAGGTTTGAACCCAATTCTTGACCATGTACAACATACCGGGTAGTGGTCACTAACTGTACAAACAGGAACAGAACATTCAATAATATTATCTGGACAAGTAACATATATATGATCAATTGTAGTTGAGGATGTGTCAGTAACCCTTGTGGGACGGTTTATTAGTTGTTTGAAATTGTAAGAAAGAATGATATCGTCCCATGTCTGGTTGGATTTACTAATATCTATGTTGAAGTCACCTAGTATCATAACTTCTCTACCTGCTGTAAACACTCTATCCATCATTGTAGTGAAGCAGTCATACCAACTGTACCCGGCACAAGGATTCCTATATAGGTATCCAATGAGAAACGGTTGTTGGCTGGCTGGCTTCACCTCTAACCAAACACATTCTATCTCTACTGTCTCGAGATCACTTCTACGGGACCAGTTGAGAGAATTGGAAATGTATACAGCAATACCTGTCTCTAATTTTTGATTTGCATCTTTCCGAATTACTTTAAACCCCTTAAGTGAGATTTCGGAGTCGGTTATTTTGTCGTTAAGACGACTTTCTGTGATTCCAAACACATGGAACTGTTTGGACAGTATTACCGAGAGCTCAGGTAATTTGTTGAGCAGATGAAAGATGTTGAGATGGCCTATATATAGACCATGTTTGTTGAGCCACTGATCGTGATTAGCGAACATTACAAACTAAAAGGAAGATGTCGCTTGTGGTATACAAATTGCAGGGATTTCGAAACTTTATTTAGAAATAGTTAAGTCTGTTAGAGGGGGCAGGAAAATGTCTTTGCTGGAGTGATATCATGAATGCTTGTTGCAGGGCTGCAGGATTGTATCGCATTAGCTGCTGAAGTTGACGGTTCCACTCATAGGGTTGTAGATTACCGTCCAGCGAGGGATTGCTATGAGTGTCACTGGAAGTGCCTACATTGGAAGCAGGCATCGACGGTACAGCACTATTGTTTAACGGTGTCTCCTTTGACATGATAGAGGGAGACTGTTTTACGGGCAAAGTAGGAAACAAAGTATCATATTTAGCAACATTTGGATTGGAGCTTGAGTTGCTATTCACAACATTGTGTTCCTGGGGTACAGGCAAGGGTGGTGTGGGAAGAGAAGGAGTGTTTTCTGAACACTGAGAGATGGCTACAGCCGGAGGTGAAGATCGGTTTACTCCTGTAACTGAAACTGGTTCTAATTGTTGTGTACGTTCAGGATATTTTATGTTCTTCGCTAGTATGCTAGTTCCTAGTTTTGAACAATGTAATTGATCCTTATATAGTTTTTTCTTGGGAGCCCCGGACGGCGATGTGAAATACGGGGTATTATTAATGAAAGCATTGTTAGTTTCTTGACAAAATTTATGTAGAGTCAGATTGCCAGCATCGGCAGTGCGGCGCTGGAATCCATAACATGGCAGTATGATTGATGAAAAGAAAATAGATGCTTTAGGAAATTTCTTGCGCAACAACACCTCCAATGTAGCGAGTTGTGAGGTGCTTATGGTGTGATTGTTCATAATATTGTTGACACCGATATGGACTGTTGTTCTTCTAATTCTATCATTCACCTTGAATTTCCGCAGTGTAGAGGTCAGTCTGTCAATGTCAGCTCCTGGTAGCGGGTAGATCGAGATAGTTTCGCTGTCAGAAGATGACATGCGGTCACTATAGATTCCCTTGAGCAGAGAGTCTCCAATGACGACATGAGTTGCACTGTCATCCATTGTTATTTCACGCTGTTGACGCGCCCGTTTGATTTCTTGCCACTGATCGCTGTCATCTTTCATGCGTTCTTGTTTATTATAGTCGTTGCTTGTTTGGGCTGGTTGTTGATGCTCAGTAGTGGTAGTGGCTGAGCTCTTTAACTTCTCGTCTGCTGCTGGAGAGTCTACACTTGAGGCCTGGGACCTATTGCTGACACGCACATCAATGGGGTATAGATAGATAGATAGATAGATAGATAGATAGATAGATAGATAGATAGATAGATAGATAGATAGATAGATAGATGGATGGATGGATGGATGGATGGATGGATGGATGGATGGATGGATGGATGGATGGATGGATGGATGGATAGATAGATAGATAGATAGATAGATAGATAGATAGATAGATAGATAGATAGATAGATAGATAGATAGATAGATAGATAGATAGATAGATAGATAGATAGATAGATAGATAGATAGATAGATATCATCTTAGAAAGAGACCGTCCACATTCCTTGGATACGTTATGCGAATGTAAAAAGCTATAGTACCTTGTGACGACGATACATTTAGAATAGGAGAGAAGGGAAACACGAAGAGAGGAAATGTTGGAGAATTTGACATCATGGCATGTCTGTTCGTCGTCATCAGAAATGGAATACAATGCATGATACAGAAGGCTATGGACAGACATTCTAACTTTCGCCAAACGACACGGACTGTAATTTGATGAAGAACAAACGAAAACACACGCTCTGTAAGACAGCATTACCACTTTAGCTAGTTATATGTCAACTCTTTAAATTTTCAAAGTATGCCTTTATAAAATATTAACATCGCCATGTTATGCTTACATTTCAGTCTTGCTCTCAAGTGCGTCATTAGTACTTTCACAGCACATTGTGGCGAGGCGGGCGGGCAGATTATATTAGCTGTTTATAATCTACAGGGGGGACTACTTTTCTACGGTTTGTAATACACAACTGTGAATGAATATGCATCATGTATACACCCATATTCATAGTGCCCCTGAAACTTGTAGATGAAACATTACCATCATAGGCCTGCTATATTCAGTTTGTATGTGCTGCGATAAATCATGACCTGGTCACACCCGAATGTCTCTCCGCAGGGAGTCTCCGTGGCGAAGTGGTCAAGCGGTTTGACACGGGCTCCGATGGGCATGGGTTCGATTCCAGGCCGCGTCTTTCGGTTCACGAGTGAAATTTTTCGGAAACTCCTGTGGGTCGTCGCTAGAGCTACGGAGGTCGTGCTTTGTGCGACGCTTTCCGCGCTGCGGAAAGAGACCGAGCCATATGGGATAAAAACCGAAATGAAGTCAACCCTGTCTCTCCGCAATGAAGTCTTTGCGCAGATTTGAAATGTTAATACGAGTAGTGCGCACCCTACAGTTCTCTGAGCTTGTTGAGGGAAGAGAAATCAATACAATACACGTTCCAGCGGAGATGGTACATTGGTACCGTGTCGGGGGACAAGTATCTACACAAGCCTCACTCAGACAGATGGATGTTCTTGTCAGGGGCCAGATAACGTGAACACCTCTTTATCGTAAATACATTTCATTTATTTAAACAGCGCAATGAATCCTTTAAAATGCAATGCGCAACATCACAGTCATATGTTTCACTGTCATCAAAGAAACTATCATATCTTATGTCCTTTTTTGTTTACATAATTGCGGTTTACCCGCGGGTATAATAAATGCTTCTGCATAGCTCAGTTACTTTTGGTTGTCGTAGTCGTAGTCACAGTAGTCAATTCATAAATAAACGCACTTGTGTATTGTTAAACGCCAGGTGAAGAAAAAGAAAGAGGTAGACACTATTCCGGACATATCACTACTTGGATGAATAACTAAAAAAAAAAAAGTCGCTTAAAAGTCGACTTCATTGCACCGGGTTTTATCCCATATGGCTCGGTCTCTTTCAGCAGCACGGAAAGCGTCGCACAAAGCACGAACTCCGCAGCTTTTAGCGACGACCCACAGGAGTCTCCGAAACATTTAACTCGTAAACCGAAGGGTGCGGCCCGGAATCGAACCCACAACCTTCGGAGCACGAGTCAAACGGCTTTACCACTTCGCCACAGAGACTCCCTGAATATCCTTTAGAATAACTAAAGCAGGGGCAAATACTGGCAACCCGACTAACTGTACCAAAGGGAGCGAACTGTCTGCTTTCATTACAAAAGTATGTCCCAAAGCAGGAGCCTACTATGATTCTGTGATGTCATAGGTCACTCACATTGTGTAGACCAGAGTACACGGAGGAATAGGTGTCCAGAGTTTTACCTCACTTAGCTGGCGTCGAACCCTCGTCCGACAGCGCTCGTGACAGTTTCAGTGGAGCACCCTGTCAACTTTGAAACACGGTATTTTTGGTTTAGGTTTTTTTGTGTGTGTGTGTGTAGAATTTTGGGATGGTACTCACGAAGAGGCCTTCATTGTGTAGTTCACTACACAGAACCCTAAGTTACTCAATTATGAAAAGGCGACTGCGATACGCGCGAGCAAAACGCAACATATTAAACAAAATTACGCGACCGTCTTTGTGAAATTACCGTAAAGACAGTGAAACATTTGAATGTTTGCTTTGTGTATTTTAGTTGAAAGAAGTCATATTACTCTGCTTTAATACATGATGATCGACCTGTTTCTGTAATATACACCTAATGATATACAAAGAAATATGTCAGACTATAAGTTAGGCAATATAGTGTTTATGTCTTTATTATCCAAATTCATAAATTTTGAAGTTAAGACGCAGTCTTACAGAGGATTCACAAGCAATCAGAAAACATAGTACAAGGGGGCTTCGAATGAAAGCCTCCCCTCTGATATGTCTCCACTTGCCGTTGGAGAGGGGCTTGCGTGTTCCAATGACCCCGAGAGCTATGCTCAAGGGATAGGAACCAGACCAAGAGAGACACATACTGCTGCTCTGAAGCTTGACTGGGGACAGACAGTCAAAGCACATCCATTGCACTCAAAGTCCGAATAAGGCGTACGATGCCATTACATTCTTCGCCCAGGCACATATTCTACGGCTCTCAGCTCAGTGATATGGCTGAACGCCTCTAAGGCAATATGCCTCGGATGTGAGGGCCTGGCCGACACTCACCCACTGCTAATTGAGATGAGATGCTCAGCCTGCTACACGCTTGGTCCAGACTTGTTCTACGGCTCTCAGCTGAGGGATATGAGGGATCCCCCGAATGAGAGGGCCAGGCCGTTATTCGCTCTCTGCTGCATGGACTTAAGGTGCTGAGCCGGCAGCACGTGCAACCTACCTCGAGAGCGCTGCTAAAGGTGGAAACAGAGTCCCAGTCGCAGGCAATGGTTACGATGCAAGTCCTGCACTTGCTCTTGCTCATTAATTGAGCGTTGATAGGAAAACATCTCATCAACACGAAATGGAACTCTTGGCTTACGAATCCATTACGTGGAAGACCGAAGCGAAAACTTGCTGAGTGGATGTTGTCTGCAGACTACCCGTTCCTGGTTTGTGTGGGAGTGGCCAGTGGCGAACGAAATGCCCAATACATGGAAGTGAGGAATTAAAGCAGCCATGTGCAGACGTGGTGATTCCTTGGGTGAGCCCAATACCAGAGCGCCATGTATCGGCTTTGAATTTATGGAAGCCTCCTCGGTTGGCAGTAAATGTCCATGGACTTTCCCTGCCTTCCATTGAGAGCTGACCGTGAAGTCTTCGATCGTTTTAATTTGACCTGCTGGGATGCGGACACAACAGTGAGAGTCCCCCAGGAATGCTAACCTGATTAAAAAACGCACGATAAAGTCGGATGTGTTGGCCTAAGAGTTTTGACCCAAGGGTGCCTAACGAGACACACCGCAATTACGTCTGAAAAAACACTTCGGATGAACGCAGCAGAAGAAGAAGAATGAAAGCCTTACAAGTGTGATAGAAATACAGTGACCATGCCAGTGTCTTGCAACCTGCCATTATTGTTGTTTAGGATGCCAAGAGGGTTAAGCACGCGACATCACGGTAAGGACATCATAAGGACAGTTAAAGATGGCCGCCCCACTATTGACATGCGCCAAATAGGACAGCGTTCTGTTTTCTGTTTCTTAATCAGTGAAGGAATGAAACCTATAGAAATTCATCGACGAATGAAGGTCCATTATGGTTATGCATACCTGCCAGTCTAGCAAGTGTATTAATGGAGTAGGAAGTTTCAAAACAGCGTGCCTTTTGTGACAGAATTCACTACCGTGTTGTGACCCCCAGAGTCGATATTTCTACAGGAATCTAAAGACGTTATCTTAGCTGGAGGAATTGCATTGAATGTAATGATGACTACATCGTAAAATAATACATTTGTTCTTGAAGTTTTGAGAATATATTTGATCTACTCACCCCCTCTTCTCTCCCCCCCCCCAAATAAAAATAATAAATAAAAACAAGCGTAACACTTAATGTAAGAATCGCTATCACTGCAATAATGACAATCCCACTGATGCTCAGCTCTTGCCTCAAAGCTACCGAATAATGCCCATGTTGATTATTATAGTGGCAGTTTTATAAAAATTTTGCCAGGAATTTGCTCTGCAATATGATATGGATACACCATCTGTGCAGTTTACTCTCTCTACCCGATCCCAGAGAGACGTCACTGCCAAGGTGCAAGTGCGACATAATGAAGTAAATTAGATAGATCAATGAATCCAAGAACAGAAACACTACTAACGCGAAGGAAATGACGTGACAACATAGAAACGTCACACGACAATGTCAATAGAAACGACAGACTTACTTGGGAGTTTGACAAGGCGGCAGTTCATGTTAATTCTTCAACCATAGGTCGGCTAAATATTGGCTTAATGGCGCTTCAGTGGCTGAATGAATGCTTGGAAATGGAAGAGACAAGCTATTGAAGCAACGTTTATTGTGGCCCCGAATGAATAAGCAGGCAGACACAGAAAACTAGATGCCTGCGAAGCGGCATGAAAGACATTGGGCTGAGTGACAGAAGGTTTCCGCGAGGACGAACAAGGACATTATTGATCTTCAAACAGGGATGGCTTTGCAACAATCAGTGATCTTAAATATGTTATTCTTACTGCCCAACCTAGACAGAATAGGTTACGTAAGCTACATTTAATTATTATTTAGCATTGTGCAAGCTTGTGCGCTGCGACAATAAACGGCGTCACATCTGTAAGAAGGTAATTGTCTGGATTTCGTCAATTTTGTTGGTTCGGCTTCTAATCTGCTGTTGCGTTCGAGCCGAGATGATTTATTTATACAGTTCTTTTGGAAATTTACTATACACCCCAAGATACAGCATGGCGGTCACCACATCACCATTATCTGTTATCATAACGTAGTCCTCCCACCAAGAGGCAGATACAGTTAATCTATTAGCTTAGACATTGACCTGTACACCTACACGTACAGGTCAGAAAACGCATGCAATCTCTGACGTGTCTAGCGATGCTGGTAACTACACCTGGAATATTCCAGCTCCTACTTTCGGAGGCATTCTCTGTGAGACTGTTAAACAAGAAATGTCTGGCTGTACTTCCCTAAAACCATGACGCCACAACCTCACATTTCATTTTTATACTAAAAGTCGCTTAAAAGTCGACAGGGTCGACTTCATTTCACCGGGTTTTATCCCATATGGCTCGGTCTCTTTCCGCAGCACGGAAAGCGTCGCACAAAGCACGAACTCCGTAGCTTTTAGCGACGACCCACAGGAGTCTCCGAAACATTTAACTCGTAAACCGAAGGTCACTGCCCGGAATCGAACCCACAACCTTCGGAGCACGAGTCAAACGGTAGATACTAGATATGGTAGATCGGTAACTCTATGATGCGACGCGTGAATATACCAGATGATGTGAAATGTAAATCTGATTTTTAAAAAACGAGATGTGAATTAAAATCCTAATGTGACATACTTATCTGACTAATGACGTGGCATGTGAACGATGCAAAAAGTGAAATTGTGAAAAATGTTGATTTGATTGATGATGAAACCTGCGAAATCACCCAATGTTAACTAATGGTAGAAACGGTAGATGTACTAGATATTGTAGATAATATGCAAGACTCACGTATTGTAAAGTGTCTATTTGTCTTTACAATAAAACTGTATTCACTCTTTTCACTTCTTACCAGAGCCCCAATCAATACACACATATACAGTGCCAGGGTGTAGTTTGCTTAAATGGGCTGCTGCATGGACACTTGTGTAATACTCGATACACATTCTCGGCAGCCTTGACGCAATATAACTATAACTCAGTGCAATGTTTAATTATTAGAGATCATCACGACTCATTCTTCTGCACGCGTCATCCTACCAATTCCATTCATCTGATTGTGTCTTCAGTTTCTACCATACTTGAATTGCCTTTCTTCAACCTATTTCCTTTGGTATCACCTAAAACTTCGTACCACGGATGCTCCGTGTCACCTGCAATCCTTAGGTACATCTTGGTCTGGAACACGTTGTACCTGTCTTATACTGACGAAATACCAGTATATGCTGCATACATCTAATAGGTATGTCTCTTATACAACCCAGAATTACTCGTATCGCCATTATTTTGCGAGCATTCCAGCTTCACCAGCTATGAGATATTTTGACCGGTCTCAGAACATATTCAATAATGGAAATAATCAGACGCATGTGTAGTGTGTATACATGCTTGGCACCATGTCCGCGCTGCCATCACGTTCAGAGTATTGAGTCTTTTCTTGGTCCTCTCCATTACCACCAACACATTGTCCTTGAAGAACAAGCCCCTGTGAACGGTTAATCTCACATACTTCAGTGATCTCTATTGATAACACATGACATTTGTTGTCATATTTGGTACCTCCTCCTTGAGAACTCTGCTGTTCAATGCGCACTACTGTAAGGATGTGTTGTGTGAATTGATTACTGAGCCTTTTTTTTCGTACATCATTCGTATAGTTTGTCTACAGCTGCTTGCAGTTATCTAGATGTCTGACTTGTCTCCCTTGTGTAGTATGCTCCTCCTTTGTCAGAGTGATAGGCGCAAACTCATCGCAATGTTGCAGCTGAGATAGAGCTTGCTATTCGTCTGTGGCATGGATGTAATGCCTTGATTTGTTTCGGCCGTAATTGTAGTAATTGCTACAAACCTCTGAGAACAAAGTTTTAAGACGCATCTTTGGACCCATTAGGGATACACAAAGTGGAGAGTGGAAAAGAAGAAGTAACAAAGAGATTTATGATCTGTTTAAGTCCCCGCTAATCACTGGTATCATGAAGGCTAATAGACTACAATGGCTGGGGCATATAGAAAGAATGGAAGATAATAGGGAAACAAAACTCGCTTACACTCAGGAAATAAATGACCGTAGACCCCGAGGTAGACCAAGAAGACAGTGGAGAGATAATATATATATATACAGACCTACAAGCACTTGGAATCAACGACTGGCAAGAGAAAGTCAACCAGAGAGACGAATGGAGACGGATTGTATCTGCAGCAAAGAACCTCAATGGCTCGGAACGCTGAAGAAGAGGAAGAAGAAGTAATTGTAGTATGTCGAATTGTTCTTTTCCTTCGATGTATAGATCATTAGATGAATCTGGATTCGTTGTCCAAGTAGACTTACAATAAATAGTACATAGATACAAGGATGTCATCAACAATGGTTCGTATTCTTCCAATTTCTGATGCCTCTATTGCTGCTGTCTTAATTATCTAGATATTGATGCAGCAGATCCCTGTGAAAGCCCTGATATTAAGTGGTATCACAGACGCCTATTACAGTTAAAGTGTGAAGTTCCATTCTCTATGACATACCTCGCTGGTGCTTGGTTATCCACATTTATACACTGTGTATGTGTTTACATTTCTATTTGTCTATGTCTGTTGACTTTATTTAATTGGTGTGTGTCTCTGTGTGTGACTCTATTTGTCTTTGCGTATGTGACTGTGTTTGTGACTGTCTGTGTTTTTATTTGTGTGACTTTATGTGTGTATTTATCTTTGACTATGTTTCTTGGCAGTGTTTCTGACTCTATGTGTCTGTGTTCATGTGACTAGTTAGGTTACTGTGTGTTTTTGTATGTGTGAATGTGTATATGATTTAGTATGTAACTTTGCGCGTTTATTTCGGTTTAGTTAGAACGACTGTGTGAATTTCTGTACGTCTCTGTGTGACAGTGTCTAGATGTTTGTGAGATTGTAAGTATTTTTGTTTATATGACTGTGTACATGATTCTGTACGTGATTGTGGACGTTTCTTAGTGTCTCTTTGTGGCAGTATGTGTTACTGTGTGTGTCTGTGTGTAACTATGTGTGTGACTGTGTGTGTCTGTGTGTAACTGTATGTGGGATTTTCTGCCTTTGTCTATATGACTGTATGTGTGACTGGGTGTGTAACTGCGCGTGTCTTTATATACGTGTGTGCTCGTATTTGAAACTGTGTGTGTTTGTGTCTGTGTGTGTGTGTGCGCGTGTTCGTGTGCGATTGTATGTGTACCCATGTAAGTCTGTCAGTGCGTGTATGGGATTGTGTTTCTGTTTATGTGAGTGTGTGAGGAAGTGTGTCTTCGTTGATGTGACTTGGTGTGGCCAATTTATGTTATGCTGTGGGTGACTGTATGTGCAACAGGATGCTCTTTGCGTATATGATTGCACATGCGACTTAATGTGTTGTTGTTGTTTTTATGCTTGTGTATATGTTTGCATGTATATATGTGCGTCTGCGTGTCCTTGTGTGTGTGTGTGTGTGTTATTACGCGCGTGTGTTACTGAAATGACAAACATAATAACAATAACTAATTGTCTCTGAACAACTATTTTCTAAATAATGTTTTTTTATCTTTATTTTCTTGAAGGGAAATATTCACAATTGCTTTATAAAAAGAGGGAGTGGTGTAAATTATATATTTTGTATTTGTAGATAATATATTTTTTACAGACAAGAAGTAAACCTAACTTTACCTTGTCCACAGAAAACCATGTTAACTTCGATCAGCACTGCCTGAAGAGAAATGTATAACCAGACATCTATTTTATGCTATACCACAATTGATCAATGGCTAATACTACATAAAGAAACTCTACAGAGAATATAAGAAGTTCCTTTTCTCCAAAACTTGTTATATCGTCTAAAGTGAATATTCAAGCGATGTCGAAAATGTATACTTGTAAATTATAAAGTTGGTAAAGTGTGTTACATAAATCTCATTTTTTGTTACAATAACAAACACATTAATAAACTGAGCTAACAAATCTGTGTTATCGTCTGCCCACCCCATCCCATTTACACTAACAAAGCGAGTAGCACCAATAATCTTGTAGTATGCACCACATCTGGTCTTTCATTATCCGACTAGGAATGATCCGTCTTAAACAATGGTTTCGTTTTATTCTTCTCCCGTCTTTATGCGACAGGCACGCTTCACTTCACGATATCCAACTCTTTCACTGTACACTTAGGTTTATGTAATGTTTGTCTTTTTCAGAAGACATAAATGCAGTAGTTGCTGTTCAACCTCTTTAGAATGTTTCTCCACTATTTCGAATCTTAAGTCTTCTTAAACACTTAATCTAGGCTTTTCCACAACGCCGAATCTGTATATTGTCGATATACAACAGCTGAGGCCAAATCCACTCAGACGTTTCAATCTCACGCCAGAAGAAGAGCAAGCGCTACCTATGCTGTAACGTCGCCAAGACATCATCATCAAGCTCCCTGACAAAGGTGGAGCCAGCTATATATTCCACTTCTCATACCTCTTCCCGTGCTGTCCTACACCCTCACTGGCAATGTGTCTCTCCTCACTCTCAGTTTCAATTTTTTTTTTCACACTTTGTTCCTGCCTCTTTCCACTTTTGCTATGGGGCAATATGCGTACGATCCTTTCAAGGCGGCGCATCCATCCACTGTCTACTATTAATACTATTATCTCGGCTTTCGTTTGGGTTCACCAGTCTCTGAATTAAGTGTCATATATTTAATTTTATTCTGCTAACGTACTTTTATTTTACATTGTTTCATAATAATTTCCTGCCTCATTTTAGTTACTTTAGTGTCATAATGATCTGTGGGTTTATATTGCTTTTGTCTGTTTCTTATTGCTATATACTAATGAAGCCGTGTCGCCGCAATATAACTCCCCCCCCCTCCCCCTGCCACCCCATTTTTTTGCAATCGTTGAAAGACTGATCTACATTTCTTGCTTTCCAATTTCAACAGCCTTAAGTTAAAAACAGATATCACGTACGCAACATAAATTATGAAGGTCCTGGCAAGTTTTGTCACTGTTTCAGAATGTAGTCAATAAAAATCAATAAATCAGTCAAGAGTTTGTGGTTTGTTAGTGACTTTGGGCTTACTCTAGCGTTTACCATATGATGTCACTATCAGCTTCGTGACATCAATCAAATGTCACAAAAACAACATCGAATCATTCTGTGGTGCCGAAGAAACGTAATCGACGATGATGAATATCCATGCAACCTTCAGCAAACTAGAAGTTAGTTAGTTAGTCCTCAGATCATCCTCAATGCACACCGAACCATTCAGTCCATAAGTGCTCTAATCCCCTGCTCAGTAAATCCCGCAGTGTGTAGCAACTGACGACACCAGTTCTGTGTTGGTTTATTAATCTTCTTTGGCTTCCCGCGTAGTGTTCTTGTTTGGCCACACCTCTTTAAATTTGCTATTTTCTCAGTTTGACCATGGTTGCAGAATCACAGTCATCACTTGGTTGTCGCAAAAGTCTTACTTCTCGTAGAGCATTCAGAATGTCAGCCTAATCCATGGCTCGTTCGCCTTCCACAGTAGCCTTACCTGCAAGCTTGTCAGCCCGCTCATTTCCTCGTACACCCGCATGCCATGGCACGCAAATGAAACTGGAAGTACATCCGGACAGATACTATAAGCTAGGCTAGAGCACCATATGGGAAGGCAAAGAAGAATCGTTAACCAACATAGAACTGTGTCGTCAGTCGATATACGCTGACCTCTTATAGACTAATTGTTCGATGTGCATCGAGGATCATCTGTTGACGAAATATCTAACCATCTATACAATCAGGTTTTTATCTACTTAGATACAACAACCGGGCGGAGGTTCAATGGTCAGCACGCTTTCCTAGCAACACGGTGTCCATGTGTTAGAGTCGTCATCGTTTAAAATTGACCTGGGTTTTCAGGTCCACACAGTCGAAAATAGATATCACGAAATGAATTGGGGAGTAAAGACGGCAGACGTGGTATTGATATCACAAATATCGAATGCTGATTTGTCAATAACAATATCGGACTAGCACCATATATCTAATGCGCCTCATTACATGAAAGAGGGTCCTTTATTTGTTGTTACATCTACCAGGGGTGGCTGATAGTATAATACAAACCATTACATCACCTGACATATGATCTTTTAAAGGTGATATCATGTCCATAGGATAACACATACCATATTATAATGTAAGGGTGAATGTACACATATGTAAGGGTAATCATAACATCAGATGAAAAATAAGTCACATAGATTATGGGCAGTATGGACAAGAGGAAAACTGCTTATCAGATTAAATGTATCTCGTTGTAATCAGTCACATCACTTGGATGTCAGAAAAAGAACAGTTCAGCCACAAATTGGTCAGATAATGAGAAGGGAGGCTGTGAAAGATCAGAGGTAAGAGATGCAGAGGTAGATGACATAAATGATGTTTAATAGGCTAAAATGATGCCATGGAGAATTGTAATATAATGACTGGATTTAGAATACAAGGAAACTAGATATGTTGAGTGACATGAACGCCTACACTACTTTGCAAGACACATGATGATGATGAACGTGTCCAAACGTCTAGATTATAGATGAGATAAATAGTGTCCAATGTTACACCAGATAATTAATTAAACACATTATTTATGTTTGTACTGCATTTTTATTTTTACAGGTATGGTGAATATCACACAGACACATTTATTTTCCAAGACATTTCCTAGTACCCAATTCAGGCTGAAATAATTCATAAGATCGGCATCAGCACGCCTATAGACATAATTCGCGACTGCCAGAGAACATATAAAAGAATAGTTACTGAGAAAATTCACGATCAATAGTAATGAACGAACTGCTGTTTCTTATTGTACTTCGAGACTTGCAATTGTGTTGTTGTAAAATACGAACTTTAAAGAAAGAAACGGCATGCGCTTCATATTGTTTTAATTATTATCGTGGAGGTCATGGTCGCAATGTGGTTTGCGAAGACAAACATATCTCAGAAACAGGGGCACGTGATTACAATCAACTGACATTTTTTTTGGTGGGGGGGGGGGTGTTAATTCAGAGAGGAGGGCAGAGGAGTCACCAATGGGGCAGATACAACAAGAAGACGCAACAGACGTGGAAATATATAGCATTGAATTGAATGAAGAAACAAATAACGTGACAGAAAGAGAGTAACCCGAGGGGGAGTTCATAGTAAGTGCATCTACATCGTTAATGAGTCACTATAAAATCGAGATTGTGGTGTGGTGACGTCGATCACGCACATGGGGGACAGTTGTGATGCGTATACAGGAACCCCTTGCAAGACTTCTGCCATACATCCACGTCGTACCCCTGCATTACTTGTGGGTCTGTTTGTGAGTCCATTTCTCCGCGTAACATGTCCAAAAAATATCTAATGTCTCCGTTTAATTTCTCCAGTCAAACTCCGTATATCATTTGTTCCTTTAAGGATTGTCTCATTTGATTTTCTGTCCTTTCATGCTATTCTTTGCATTGTCCTCAGTATAAGTAAGGCTTCGATTAAAACGTATCCCCAAGTATTGCTTGCCTGCGTTCTTTCCAGTGTCTCTGAGCATAAATGCACAGTTAGTTGGTGTAGAAGTGTTGACAATATGGTTGTTTAAAGAGAACCATGTCACCGCTGCCATCGTTGGGTTGACCATTGTACCAGATTAATCACACCATGTGCCAATGTGATTCAGTTCTATTTGTAGTTCCACAGCTGTCAAGGGATCGGTTTGGTACGAGTGGAAGTTACACTTGCACGAGTGTTGTGGGGAATACGTGAAACACGGTTTGTGAGTGTCAGGGAGAGAGAACTCTCGTGGTTGAACGGGGAGTACGGCTTTAGACACCGTCGAGGTCAGACGTGTTTAAGATAAGTTAACTCTTCTGTGTTATGTTGAAGATTAACTTGCATGGTTGTAGTGGAGTTCTGGCGTTTTTGATAACATTTCCTTTAATGTAATGGTGGAGTTTTTCCACTTTTAATATCATTTAACTCTTATGCTGAAAAAAGTGGCGATACATTTCTAATACTTTTGACATTCATTACCATTTGTCAGTGGTGGAGGTGGACATTTCACAATTTTGAGAGTTTCAACACTATTAACAATTTTGAAAATAATATTTCTTGGCGGCGATATCATTATCTGTTATCTTAGATTTTCGTGGCGGTCGTGAAATTTCGTCGTTTCTTTCAGAATTAACCTGTCATGGTTCGGTCGATTTTTTCGTTTGTGACGTAATTTGTCATGCCATGCCGATGATGTGTTTTACCACTTCTGACACCATTTCTTATGGACCGACATTTATGCCATTTCTTCATCTCATTTCTACTTGTTATCGTTCTATCAGCAAGTTCGATCCATGATGGGCATTCACTCATGTTGATGCGGTTGTACTCCGTATTTGAATATCTAAAGTTCGACACCACAAGTCTAACTAACGTACATGACAGAAGTCCAAGCTTGTTTCTATCATTTAATATACAGTTTCGCGTATACAATCAAATCATCATGCATAGATCGTGGCACAGTTATACTCAATCAAAATAAGCAGTACTATCACGCTTCTAAAACATATCATACACAAAGGCAATAGACGGATGCCATTCTAGCACTTCTTAAACACATCTAACATCGACGGTGTCAAAAGCCGTACTCCCCGTTCAACCACGAGAGTTCTCTCTCCCTGACACTCACAAACCGTGTTTCACGTATTCTCCAAACACTCCACTCGTACCAAACCGATCCCTTGATAATAGCAACTCGATTTCTATCCTCACCCTGGCGATACACTAACGCAACGTCGGCAAAAGACATTGTCCTCCCTTGTCCTGTGATCTGCTCACTGGTGATTCTCACAGTGTAGGTGTTGAACAACACAGGAGATAATTGTGATCCCTGCGGCAGGCTAGGATATATTGTTGTTGGTTCAGATGTCCAACTGCCGCATCTAAACACTACTTTCCATCGGAAGAGGGCTGCAGCGATCCAATTTAGGAGGAATGGACTTGAGTTCAAGAAGCTGAAACGTTATGAAATACAACGGTACTCTGTTGAGCGCATCCTCAAGATCAGCACATGTTTCACTGCCTGAGTGGAAACTTGCATATACATCATGGGCGAAAACGGCAGCGTTGGTCCACATTTCTGTTTGGACGGCACCCTCCAATGGTAGGTGTGAAAAGTCAATGCCTCTCTAGCTGACTTGTTTTGTTTTTGTTTGTTTTTCTTCTGTCATTTAACTTCTCCAACAGCTTACCTATTGTATTTTGCATGGTGAACGCAGACTTTAGTATTCCCTTAGTGCACACATATAGGATCACCGAGAATAGGTTTTATTATTGTCACAATTGTACATTGCTCTTTGACAATCGCCAACTGTGGCAAACCCATTACCGGCACACTCTCACGCATCGTATGGAGATCCACCAGTGTACTGTTTCATAGTTTTCACTATCTTCAATCTATAGAACTTCCATATTCTTTTCACCTTACCTTCCTCCCGTCTTCGTGTACCACTTCCAGGCATTTATCTGGATTCGCCACTGGAATCTTCCCATCCAGTACCTCAGTGGAAGGTACCGAACATTCTGTGCTGCAACTAAAGTTATTAGGTACTGAACCACACCTATACTCATCCCAGCAGTAAAAGAATATATTCCTCTGAACGCGAAATCTTATTGCATTCACCAATTCATATGCAGGTGCCAATCTACATACATCGGCAGAACAGAGCAGCCGTTAAACAGCAGAGTGGTTGAACACATATCTAATTAGATTGACAAGATACTACATACAGGTATGGGAGCCTAGCAAGGCCGACACACCACAAATGTACGGCATGTTTTGAAAACCGGAGATATGATTAATAGAGCCAGTGCGTGTCGCGTGTTGTTTAATATACAAAATAGTCGTTTGTTAAAGTTTGCAGAAGCCATACTGATTAATCTACATAGTTCACTTTTGTGCAAAGAGAAAGACATGATAGTCAGTTTAAAATTACCCTGGCAGACAACTGACATTACTATTTCAACGGGACGCAGAGGTGTTTCCAAGGCACCAGGGCCGGGTTATATACTGGCCAAGACCTATTGACGCGTCCTCGTCGAGCGTCCAGGGCAACAGGTCCCTTCGGGGTCCTGGCTAAGGTCAATAGGATCGCCGATTCCTCCGAAGTCGGAGAGTGTCTGCCTGTACGGCGAGGAACCACCAGTCTGCACACCAATAAGCCAGACATGGGACAACGGATACTCACGCAAAACTCAGGTCGTGTATGACATCACACTGATGTTGGACAACAGGATGTCTTCATCCGACATACAGGACTTCGCGTTGGAGCTCAAGCCAACGAACACAAGCAAGCAAGCAAGCACTATTTCAACTTGAGGAAGTTATCTAGTTATTTTACTTTATGTTATGTAAATTCTGCAGTATGTACCTAACGAGACGCAGCGAAATATGCCGGGCAAAAAATAGTGCAGTCAATTGTTTGTGTCTTCGTTATTCAAACTAAGTAGTCTCACTATCTCACTGTCTCTCTCACACAATTGTGATAGAATTTCAAGATGCATAATGTGGTAGTTTCCCGTTGCATTCCACATCAACATAGCCGTGAGGTACATCCTCAGCCGTTAGCAACCTTGGAAGTTATTAGCATACATGAACATTTCCTGCTCTGTGGTACTATCATTAACAGCAACGAACACTTTAGAGGGCGTTTGCCACACCATCGCCACTATCCCAATCCTTTAGTGTTGTCAGTTGAACATAATTGTTGACTTCTCGTTCTGAGATCGCAACGCAGTAAAAATGACATCTAGAATGTCACATTTGTACCGTCCGGAAGGGCAGTTGGGGATACTCTTTCGACGTGTTATGAAATCGTGGTGACATTTTTCAAACTCTCTGGTATTATGAGAGGCCATTCTTCGGAGTGTGTACTAAAGTACATTTAGTTTCGCATACACTACGGTCACACCGTATAACGAATTAAAACAATTTGCTACAACCAACGCCACTACAACCAATGAAACTGTGACAAGAAAGTAACGACTTTGACATTAATTCAAATGGAGGTCACAGTGACAATATATTTGGGTATAATGAACTAACATCTGCACGTAAAGCATGTTTTGTAAACAACATAACCACCACAGCCAAACACTGACATTAAACTGACATTTAACATTGGCCATAGTCGGGTTGAGGCGGATTTGAAAACATTGACCCCGGTCAAACCAGCCTAGAATGGGTACCAGGATATATCTTGGAAGATAAAGGCTGTCACTGAGATACTAAGCTCATCACCCACCGAGTGCCGATTGTTCTAAAAATATTGTTCCAGTTCAGTATGCTCAATGTGCTTAAATGCTTGTAAAAGGTTCCTGCACTTACTTGTGTTTGCTGTCATTTTTGGATTATGCTAACATGCGTTATAAAGACGAGAGGTTCGGCTTAATTGCACCGGATTTTATTCCACATTATTCTATCTCTTTCCGCATAGTGGCCTGCCCGAATTGACGCCCAAAACACTAACTCTCAAACTTTAGTGACGACCTACAGTAGTCACCGAGAAAACTGCACTCGTGAACGGAATGACGGAGTCCAGAATCGAACCCAAAACCTTCAGAGTGATTGACAGCCGGTTTAACCACTTCGCCACGTGGTCCCTCGCCTTTCTAACATGCTGAATGATTTGACAGTGTGGCACTGAAGACGACCAGCCTCACACACACATACACACGCACACACGCACACGCACACTCACACTCACACACACACACATATAGTAGTAGTAGTAATATATATATATATATATATATATATCTCACAGAGCGGCACGGAAGACGACCAGCCACACATTTACATATAAAAGACAGCGTTTATGGAGGACGTGATCGCCCGCGATAGCAGCGGTAGCCTAGTGACTAGACGCTCGACTATCTGCTCAATGCTCATTGGTTAAAATCTGTAGCGGGACCTGTTTTTAACATCTATCTGTGCCCCTGGCAGGACCAAGCCTAACATGGGGTAAATGTCTGAGGAAGTAAAGACAGTCGGTGTGATACTGATTGCATCACTCATAGAGTGCAGTTTGGACTATACAAATACAGGTCTAGCACCATATACAAAATGCATCTTAAAGCGTGTAGAAGGGCCCTTTATGTCTCCACTTGGTATGATCGCCTGTCTTGTAGGCCTGGAGTGTGCGAGTATATGTGTGTGTGTATGTTTAGTTTAGTTTAGTCGTTGTATCAACATCACGGCACACGGTTTAACCCACAAGTGCTCCGTTTTCCTCCTAACTCAAACCTGAGTCTAGAGAAACTCAGCTCAATGCACGAACTCCGTTGCATTGGCGAGGATCCTGAAATACTTTGGGTAGATTTTTAACTCTAAATGTTTTTTTTGCCCGGGCAGTACCGTTAGGCTACTCTTTTTCGATGTCCAACTGCCAAGGGATTTTTACCTGCGCAACATTACACACGGGCGTGCGTCAGATCTCACTACCGAGAGACCAGGGGACATTTTATTACTGGAAGTCCTGGTGGATTTTTAAAAATAAATCCCGGTCCTCGCCGGGGCCTGAACCCGGGACCTCCAGTTCTCGAGGCGGACACCATAATGTGTGTGTGTGTGTGTATATATATATATATATATATATATATATATATATATATATATATATATATATATATATATATATATATATATATATATATCACGGCACAAACAATAGATTGCACGATTTATTGCCTGGCATATTTCGCTGCATCTCGTCAGGTACATACTGCAGAAATCACACAACTTACGTGAATTAACTAGATAAATCCTTCAAGTTGAAATATACACATATTCGCACAGTAATGTCACTTATCTACCACGGTAATTTTAAGCTGACTAACATGTCTTTCTGTTTGCACAATTCTAGCTTGCGTTGATAGATCATAATGGCTTCTGAAAATTTTAACAAGCGAGTATTTTGTGTGTTAAACAACACGCGAAAGGCAGTGTCTCTGTCAACCACATGGCCGCTTTCGATAATGTGCCTACCAATTGAAGACGCCGGGAACTTTCGGTGTGTCGGCCCCACGAGGCTAGCATCTCCTGTGTGTTGTATCTTGTTGACCCATTGAGGTATATGTTCTGACACTCGTTTATTAAGCTGTCTCTCTGCTCTAACAATGTAGAAGGCCTGGCATCTACATGTGTATTTGTAAATACAATTGTTTGTGGCGTATAGAGGAACAGGCTCTTTGACTGCTGGTGTAGGAATCGGTACGGTTTTATATCTAATGACTGGAGTTGCAGCACAGAATGTTAGGCCTACTACTGTAGTAAGCCGGTCTTGTAGACGTTGCATTACGCCATTCCCTCGAAAGGTTAGCTGGATGAATACCTTGAGTTTAGGGACTGTAGTTACGTCTGGTTTTGGTTTGGGCTGTTGGCAGTGGTGATAATTAGTATATCGTCCACATAACGACGGTAAAAGTCCAAGTTGTTGATGTCTGAGGATCTCTTTTCTTCTAAATGTGCATCATCAGAGAAATCGAGTGTCGGTGCATATGCAGTAACATTGGTGGCAAAAAAAATAGGTGTAATTGTTTTCCCAGTGTGACCCTTCCTATCAACGAGTCAGCTGGTGAAATTAGAGCGCATACAGAACGAAGCGATGTGAATCATTCTGGGATGCACCAGAGACACCCCATTTGTGTGTATGCATTACATTCTTGATTTGCCGTCTGTTGCAGGTAGACTCAAGGTGATGCAGGCGAAGGCATACCTCAGAGTAGCTGCAGACACAGATCACCCGTTGCATGGGTCGCTGGACGCCGTTAAGGGTCAGCGACTGATAAGAGGGAAATCATGGATGGCTCTGTCGGAGGATACGATCAGGCAGGTGTGCCCCTTGGAGAACATTAGGAGAGGAGAAGAGTGGGTCAGAGTGTCAGCGGAGCAGTCAGACTTGTGCAGAGTTATAATCACATTAATACAATATATGATACTGGAAATATACCTCATGAGTTATGTAATTCTGTATTTATTGCAATCCCAAATAAATCAGGAGCCTTGGAATGTGATCAACATCGAACAATTAGTATAATGAGTCACATCACGAAGATTTTGCTAAGAATTATCATGCAAAGAGTTAGGAGGAAAATACAACCTGAAATAGGAGAAGAACAATGTGGGTTTGTGGAAGGCAAGGGTACAGTAAATGCTGTGTATATACTGAGAAACATAATCGAACGTTCTATAGAAGTAAACAAAGATCTACACCTTTGCTTTATTGACTACACAAAGGCTTTTGATAAAGTGAGACATGTCAACATGATAAGGATGCTTGAAGATCTACAAATTGATGGAAAAGATCTTAGACTTGTAAAAAACATATATTGGAAACAACAAGCTGCCATAAGAGTTGATAATTAAGTAAGCCAATATCAGCCTATTAAAAGGGGTGTGAGACAGGGATGTGTAATGTCTCCAGATCTGTTTTCCCTGTACAGTGAAAGTATTTTCAGAAATATTGAAGATATGGAAGGAATCAACATTGGGGGACGATGCATCAATAACATTAGATATGCAGATGATACAGTCTTGATTGCAGACAATGAACAGGACCTGCAAAATTTAGTAGATGCGATTGTGACACACAGTGAACAACTAGGGTTAGAATTAAATTGTAAAAAGACACAGATTATGGTTGTCACTAGGAAGGACGAAATACCACAATGTAATATACAAGTAAATGGGAATATTCTTCAACAAGTGAGCAGGTACAATTATCTCGGAACAGTAATAACATCTGATGGGAGATGCCTTGAAGAGATTAGAACAAGAATCGCCATGGCAAAAGTAGCCTTTAGCAAGATGAAAAACATATTGACCAATAAAAAGATGTCAATTGAAACGAGAAAGAGAGTGTTGAGATGCTACATTGAGCCTGTACTTTTGTATGGATGTGAAGCGTGGACAATGAGCAGTCAGGCTGAAAAACATCTGATGGCTGTAGAGATGTGGTTTCTGAGGAAAATGCAAAGAATACCATGGACAGCCAGAAAGACCAATGAACAAGTCCTTCAAGAAACAAATGAAGATCGTAAATTGATTAGAGAAATTAGACGTAGACAGTCAAAATTTTTTGGACATGTTATGAGAAGAAATGGATTGGAGAATTTGGTGACAACTGGTAAGATCGAGGAGAACAGACCAAGGTTAAGACCTAGAAGCAAGTACCTGGATGGCTTGGCCTTGTGGCATAGTCGAGACAGAAACACGGAGCTGATCCACGACTCTGGTGATCGGGTGAGATGGCAGAACATGACCGCCCACGCTTACCGGCATGGCACATGATGGATGGATGGATAATCATATTGAGCCGGGAGTGCAGGGAGTGGCCAGAAGGGGCCACGGAAGTGGAAATCCAGCAACTAATTCAGGATAATGCTCGCTCAGGTGAAGTGATTATCTACACAGATGGGTCGGTGTTGAGAGGTAGGAGAATTGCCAAGGGGGTTCTTAGCAAAAGCCAATGGTCGACGTTTGGTGCAGGAGAGCCTGGCATATGATATAACAACATCTATCTTAAGAATGGAGGTGGAGGCGGTCAGTGCAGCTTTCCGCTGGATGGAGAATACGATACACAAACACATCGTGATTGTAACTGACCCAGAAAGCATGCTGAGTAGGGTGAAGACAGGCAAGCTTCATGCAGAGTGGCTTGCTTCGCTTCGGAAGTCACGGGTGACAAGCATCGTCTGAATCTTTTCTCCGGCGCATGCTGGTGTGCTGGGGAATGAATAGGCGGACAGATTGGCGGGCTTGGCAAAACTTGGTGGAGTATTGATGCGTGACATAGCAGAGGTGGTTGCGACCTTGTGGAAGCATGTGTACACCTCGGAGGAGCAAATGGATCACCATGGTCTGGCAAGAATGCGACAGCGAGGGGTGACGAGGGGATCTGGCCGACGATCAATGCTCAGAGGAAAGGTGAGACGGACATATAATCAGATTGCCACTGGTACTATTAGTGTTGGAACTCTTCGCTGGCTGCTGAGGATGGGGACGGAGCGCTTATGGGAATGCCCCAAATGCTGTGATGTCGGTTCCTAAATCAATCAATCAATCAATCAATCAATCAATCATGGCAGGGGGCTGCCCAGCTTGAGGCGGGCGATAGCTGATCAGTGACACCTGTAGGTCTCTTCCACCGTCAGTGGCAACCCGTGGCGCCCCATGTCTACGCCAATTGACAAGGAATTATAACCCGTAAATGTTACCTCTCGCTTTGATTCCGAGACCTGTTAAGACCAGAGATGGAGTTATTGCTTCTCCATAGCACAAAGCCTGGGCTAAAATATAGAGACGATGTGTTGCCCATGCAGCATGATCCCTCTCTCGACCTGCCTAGTTCACTCCAGAGGAAAGGTAACACCTATACATCTGGAACAAGACAAACTGCAGAAGCTGCCAGATCAGCAAAGCAATGCTCTAACTGTCCGCCTGTCGGAGTTTCGATCCTAGACCAGCTGCCAACCAAGGCTTATGGCTTGGTCTGCCCTGTCGTGATATTTTGTCTTTAGGTTGCATTTCCTGCACAAGGATAAGGCTTGTACCCTCCCAATTGCGCTCTTCCGCCTGAAGCCGTTGGCACAATGTTGGGTGTTGGGTGTTGGGTGTGGTAAGCGCCGCCCAACATTCGTCGCTAACAGAAAGCATATATATATATATATATATATATATATATCACCTATCATATGCAGAAGTAGAGTAGTCTATAATATTATGAGGCTTCTTTCACACAGTACCATATTAAATAGAGTCGGTAAGGTTGCTTTTTATACCATGTATTGCAGCATCAAGTCGCGCAGTGCGTTGTGTTATGATGCAGTATATAACCAGACCACGCATAATGACTTTTATATGAGCTGGCACAGCGAAGTATGATTGTTATATCGTGTAGCACTGATGCGAAACACACACAGGTTACCTCTCGCTGTGTTTGAGTGCATATTTCATAGTTAAAATCATGGACAGGAGTGTACAATGGCCAGCACGGGTGAAGCATATACTGCGAGAGTTTCAACCCCAGCTTATTTCGTAACTGTTCAGCTAATACTCAAAATATGATCACTGTGTCACCGTCTCTCTCACTATCTTACACACTGTTATGTTAAGTTTATAAGATGCCTACTGTGGTAGAGTAATGTGGAGTGTGTCTTCAGCCTTTTGCAGCCTTTGAAGTTACCATTATAAGAGAGTATAGCCTGCTATGTGGTACTATCACTAAAAGCATAGAACACTTTAGGGGTGTCCATTTATCCCTATGAATACTCGGCACCCCAGAACTGTGTTTGCCATACACATCATCAATTTCCCAATCCCCTAGGGTGGTCAGTTGAACTTATATGCTGACATCTAGTTCAGAACGCAATGACAAACTTAAATTAAATTGTGCACATGTCCTTTGCAGTAGACTGTGATCAAGACCAGTTGACAATTTTAGTTTCAGTAGATTGCCATTGAATGCTTACTCCGCCATCTGCGTACCAGAAGTTTAAAAGCGAGCTAATCGTAAAATTGCGTTAAAAAATCAACCGGAGGTTGATAACAGCGTCTTTCAAATGGCATGTACCATTACGATTATTTACAACGCGGAGGTGTAATCAGAATTATCTGTTCGACTGGTGACGAAATCATGGCGACATTTCTCAAACTCTCCGGTATTATTAGAGGCATATATCTACGAATCATGCATGTTAAGCAGTGTCATTGACATTTGCATAACATGCGGTCACATTGTATATACAAATAAATCAATTCACTGCAACTAACGGCACTACAGCCAATGCAGCTGTGACAAAGAAGTAACAATTTTGACATTAATTCACATGCAGGTCACAGTGACTAGACTCCTAGCATAATGGGCTAACATCTTCACGTGAAGAATGTTTTGTAAACAACATAACTACCATAGACAAACATTGACATTAAACTGACATTTAACAACTCGCAATGTCACGTTTAGGCGGATTTGTAGATCTGATCCAGGTCGAGCCAGCCTAACATGGGTACCACTAAATATCTTGGGAGGTAAAGACCGCCGGCAATATACTGATCATATTACCCACTGACTTCCCATTGGTCTACAAATATAAGCATAACACTTTATGGTCAATGTACCTAAAGGCGTGAAAATGGGACTTAAAATGTTTTTGATTTTGTTTACTCTCATGTTTGAATTAATAAATAACATGTTTAAAGGGGTGTTTAAAGGCGAGAGGGCCGACTTCACTGGCTCGGTTTCTTTATGTAGGGCTCTTAAAATTTCAGATGACATGGTTGGGGGGGGGGGGGGGGGAATTAATCCCTGAGATCGGTTGGTTGGACTTAAACATCTTCTCGTTCGGGTAGCAATTGCAAACTAAAGAACATGACATTGAATAGAAAATCAACTCCGGATTGATCGCAACGCCCTGCAGAGAACATAAAATTACATATAATATAATATAATATAATAATATATCGACTCTTCTCCACCAGAGGTTCGGTCCGAGTGGACTCAGCCTCTTCCTCCGAGACCGGATGTCTCGAGAGAAAATCAGCTCCAAAATTCTCCTTGCCAGTAATGTATTCAAGTATAAAGTTGTAGGTTTGGAGGAACAACGACCAACGCATCAAGCGCGCGTTGAGCTTGTATGAGGCAGCCAAAAAATCTAAGGTTGATGGTCTGACGGTACCCGGAATGGTACACCCCCTGATAAGTACAGCTACAACTCTGGGTCAGCACATACCAGCTACCGACACACGACCGTCGAGCAGTTACATTCGGCCGGCAGAAGAGTCCGGCTCGCGCACGCGTCGGGTCGCAATACAGACGGATATTCCTATCCCCCTGTAACCGTGTCGTTCTTAACGCTATGTCTTCATCCGCATTGTGCACGTGGAGTAACGGTCTCGTCACAATGGACTGTCTCTTCGTCCAGAACTCTCTGGAGTGGGCTTCTCTAGAAATCTCTTATCAGAGCGAGGCGGGTCAGTCGCTCGTCGAACAGAGTCAAGGGCATCCTGCGCCATATCCGACGCTACCCACCTCTTCCGACCTAGGTTACCAGTGACTCCTACACCCGACGGGTGATTACCCTCTACCCTAGTGTGGAAAATCAGACCTACCCCGTACGTTCCCATGTTTAGTTTAGTTTAGTTTAGCCCATGGATCAACATCACGGCACACGGGTGTAACCCATAAATGCTCCGTTCTCATCCTAACTCAAACCTGAGACTGGAGAAATTCAGCTTAGTGCACCACCTCCGTACCACCGACGGACATCCTTAAATACGTTAGGTAGATTGTTAAATAAAAATATTGCCCAGGCAGCGCCATTAGGCTACTCTTTATCGATTTCCAACTGCAAAGGGAATTTTTACGTGCACAACAATATACACGGGCGTCCGATCTCATTACCCAGAGACCAGGGGCAATTTTATTACTAGAAGTCCACATGAAATAAATCCCAGTCCTGACCGGTGCTTGAACCCGTGACCTCCAGTATTCGAGACGGACACCATACCTCGAGACCACGCTGCACCCTTAAGTCCTCCCTATGTAGTACTGGGTATGCGTGGTCCCCGTCTAGACCTTTAACCGAATTCACAGCGACTGCCATCGCCAGTTGGTGCGGAGATTTGTCATCGGATCTCTCCTCAAAATTAAGTAGGTGATTTACATGGGAAATTCTCAAAATTCCCCCGATACGGATCTCGTAGTCGGTCTTAGACACTACCCTTACCACGGGAAACGGTCCTTGTCATCCTACCCCGAGTATATTCTTCCCACATGGACCCGACAATAATACGCCATATCCTACCTTCAAAGATAATATATTCTCAGTCCAGTTCTTGGGTGCCACCTTCTGTCACTCCAGACAAGACTTAAAACACCGGCGTACGTCGCCGGTAATTCCTTGCCAGTAAAAATGGCAGGAAATCCGCTGAAGCGTAGATCCGACACCCATATGTCCTCTAAACGATATGGTGTGCCCCATATAAAGAATTTGGGGACGGTAGTCCTTCGGAACCACAAATGTCCGTGCAGATTATCACCCCTTCCGGCTCTCCGGTAGAGCAGCCGATTCTTCATATAGTACTAACCCCGTTTAAGTGGGTCAGCACTTCTCTGTAGCTTATTGTAGCAAGGACGCAGCGCCGCGTCATCGCTCTGGGCAGTGCACAATTCCCCTAGCAGGGGGTTTGGGAGTATTGCTTCTGCTTTTTCTTTTCCCAGTTTGGACAGTGTCTGTATGTCACCTATGTAAAGAGACTCTTAGGGCATCCATAGGAATACATATTGGAACCCCAGTATTACGGGATATAGGGGGTCGTGTAACACATTCGCTTGAATCGTGCCTGTAACGTACCATGAGAGGATCTCCACCTGGACAATCGGCAAAGTCATGGCCACAGCTCTGTTCATCACGGGCTGTATTTCGATTTCCTCCCCAGTAAGTTATTCCGGCCTGACTAGATGTGCAGCTATAACTGCGTTACAATCCAGTCCTGTGTCATATAAACATTCTTCTTGTTGACCGTTCACCTCGATCAACTTAACCACAGATGGCCTCGCTTGGTCCAGAGTCTCTTCGACGACTTCGACCTTTGGGTCTACTAGGCAAGCCGCGAGGTGAGAGACTTTCGCCTTTTCTGTGCAGTCCCTCTTGTCGTGAGTGGATGTATTGCACTTCTTGCACTGTTTATTATATCACCTCTTTTTCGGGGGAGATTCATGTGGACTCTCGCTCCCAGATTTAGTCTTCTATAAACTCTTCTCTGAAGAATCTACTTTTTTCTGAAGACACATCGACTTCTTCCTATCCGATTTGTCCGGACTTTTAGTACTAGTGGGAAGGGTTTCGGTAGCATCCCCATGTACTACAAGAAACCGTTCCGCTAACTTTGTCCCTACGTCTAACCGTTCCGTCCCCTGTTCACCCAAGAAGGTCTTGAGCGATTTCTAATACGCTTTCGCATTTGGCCGACGATCGAGAGTTCTTTGAGACTCTCGTATTCTTTCACAAACCCCGCTAACTCCATCCATTTATGAAAATAGGATTTGAGTCGCAAGCCATACGCTGCAAATAACTCACTCGGCTCGCGTTTCGCTGACCGAAACTTCTTCAGGAACGTATATGACATCAAATTCAAAATGTTTCAATAGCGCCGCTTTTATCGCGTCGTAGTTTTTCTCATGTCCCGGCGGTAAACGAGCACAGACTTCTGTACCGTTCCTCGCAACCCTTGTGAAAGTTTCAGACACTATTTGTCTCGACCAAGAACCATTGCCACAGACATCGCCTCGAATTTCAGCAAAAACAGATCGATCGTTTCTTTGTCTTCCTCAAAAATCGCTATAGGAAACTTCATGGCATGGTAGCTATGTCTACCTAGTGTAGATGAACTCGGGAGGGAAGAACCTCCAACAGCTCCATCAGTTTCTCTACTTTCCTGTGCCCTGAGCTAGAGTTCCCACATTCGGTACTCAGGCTCTCTATTCTGAGTCTCTTGTTGAGCTTCTAGTCTCTTAGTTGCTTTCTCAGCTTCTAATTTCTTTAACTCCAGTCTCTTCAAGCGTTCCGTTTCCGGCTTCTTAGCCTTGCATTCCCCTTTCTGCTGTCTTCTATCTCTTTCTTCCTGACGGTAGTCTCTTTCTACCTCCTGTATATCCTTCTTGAGTGCGTCACATCCAGGCCCATCTCTATGTCTGTAGCCCGCAACCCTGCCACATTTAGTTTGGCAGATGCCATAGTTAGTAGTGTGAGTGATAATCTAAACAAGACAATATATAGATAAGCAATACACAGATCTAATCAATATACCACAATACACAGCACACCACAAGTCAATCTGTCTTTGTCAAGAGAAGACAAAGCAAATTTAAAGAAAAAGGGGAAGACCAAGAGAGACCATGCGTAGAACCATCATCAAAGAAGGCTCATTCAACGGCCAAATGAACATCCAAGATCTACAACAGGTAGAAGCGAACCGCCAGACATGGAGAGCCATGACGTATGACCTATGTGCCGACTTAGGCCGAAGGGGAAAGACTAACACTGGTAAGACAAATTAGTGTTAAGTGTAAGAGTCGAGTATTTTTAATTACATGAGCACATGAACAAATAAGCAGTTTTCTTGTATTTCATGAACACATAAGAACCAAATAGATTCCTATAGGAATCATAAATTGTGTGATGGGTTAAATCACACATGTGGTGAGGCTCTGTATTTTCATTGTTGTTAAACATGTGGAATTAATATTTGTGCCACATAATAATGCTCAGTAAACCGCCATGCAAGAATTGTTAGGATTCTTTTAGGATTAATTCTGATTGAGTATATCACATAAATCTAAGAGAGCATGTGGGGATCCATGTGTAAGTTCCTTATTGCTACACATGAGGAAGTATCCTTTGTGAATATCATAATTAGGCTTAATGATCACATAAATCTATGTCATTGAAGAGAGCTTGCCTGTAGTGAGTCATGTGTTATTTTATTATTGTTAAATAGATGTGAATGTATCATTTGTAAAAACTCATCAGTAGGCTTAATTATCATCCCGGAAATATTATAATTTCTGATGAACTGTGAGGGTGATTAAGATTCCATTGTAATGTCAAGGTTATTGAATTTGTGAATGTATTCTGTGGAAAGCACATACATATGCTTGATTGTCATCCATACAAGTATGATTGTGTCTGATGAATGATTGATATTTCATTGTGATGCAAATCTTGTTAACATTTAAAGTTAGCATTGGGAAATCAAATAAGTATAATTACTTATCATCCATGCACATATGAATATGATGTCTGATGGGTGAGTGAAATGATCATCCATGCACATGTGAATATTATGTCTGATGAATGAATATGAGTGAGATGAAGAGACATGCTGAAAAGGAGTATAAGCTAACAATCACTCTCATGATAGAAGGAAACTTTGTTGTGTAATGTCCTGTCTATCAGCAGAGAACATGTTCGGAATAACCCAAATACTAATTAATCATTTAGTGCACTCCGACACATGACAACACTTTGCATAATATATCACTTATGGTACATTCATCTGGTTTTGTGCCCTAAGCACGGCAAACCCCATATTACACATCACGCGTACTACAAGCATCTGGTTTTGTGTCTTAAGCAAAACCCCATTTTGTACAATAGATCACTCATGTTGCAACATATGGGCTATTGTCCTGATGAATGTAATGATAAAGAGATGATGATAATGATATAATGATTATGATGATTGTAATGAAGATGATTATTGTAATGATACTGATGATGATAATGATATGATGATGATGATAATGATATAATGATGATGATAATAAGGATATAATGATGATGATAAATGAAGTACAATATTAGTATAGACACGGTGAACAGGAGGGAATATACTCGCCTTGAAACTTTTGATTAGAAAAGAATTCACCTGAATACTATTCCAAAATGTATACCATGATGTACTTATACTGTTTATAAGGAAAGACGTTTTGCAATGGGGAAAGCTCTTAATGTATGAGACCTTTTTTCTTTTAATGATAAAAGATGTAGAGAACAAAACTAGAGGTTGGTCAACATAATTGTCAAATTCCAAATCAATCAAGGTATTATTTAACCTGGAGACCTGAGGACTGCATAGGTGAAGATGAAACTGCACATCTGCTAGTTAAACTTGAGCACCTGATAGTGGAAGATTGGATGGAGAGCAAACAATTATGTTGGTGACAACTAATTGAGAACACCAAGACTATCTTTCTCCTATGTTTATTTTTCTCTAGAAACAAGATTCATTTTATTGATTTCACTTGTTGGTTACTTAGGAGTTTACAACATTGTATTTCTAATGTCGTATGGATGGTATGATTAGATGTATGTCGATTGCTGAAATTTCAGATAGTGGCTTAGTACCAATAGATCCAGACCTGACTAGTTGAATGCAACATCTTGTTGAATGCAGCACATTGTGAATGCAACACTTTGTAAATGTAGCACCTTGTTGAGTGAGCACCTTGTTGATTGATGCCCTTGATAGAGTAGTGCAGAAAGCTATTCACGTGCAACAAAACGTCCATTTTCATGAAAGAAGAGGTAACTGTTATGTAACATAATTTGCCTAGAAATGGAAAGTAAACCAAGAACCAAGTAATATTCTGCTCAGACCTGGAACAGATCAACACCAAGAAGAAAATAACATAATCATTGAGAGATTGCCACAAGGGATTTACAAACCTTGAAGGGAGAAACCGGATTGTATCCAGTCCTATTTTCAGATTACACCCGTCAGTAGAATAGGTGGCACGTCAATCCAATGATGGATAGTTATAGATAAATGAAAATGTCATTATATTCCATGAGATTGTATATCTTTTAATGCATTGTTCAAAATCAAGTTTATGTTGATTAAATAATAAAAATGAGGTCATGTCATTTATTGAGTGTTTTTACTTGTCATAGTCAATTGTTTTAACAACCCTAGATACAATTGGGTTAACTGAGAGAGGAGAGGCAAGGAACAAAAAAAAAAGGGATTTTGGGTGTAAAGACGAAACATTTGTAATTGCTTTCCTTGAGGTATTCCTTGGTTCTCTAAAACTCTATTTATGGACTCATTACAGGTTCACATAATTAAATGGCAGGATTACATTGAGACGGAGGAATTTAATATCCTTTCTCTCTTCGGGATTGAGCCATTAATCCGTACATCAGATACATATCTAACTCTATTGTATGTATTCTCGAGATCAAGTGCCGCTACCATCATTTCCTGTATACTCTGGAACCCCTCGTAAACGTCAAAGGCAAAAGTGGCTGCATTTGACCAGGTATCTTTTCCTGGCCTGTAGAACCCCAGGCCTCTTGGAAGAAGCTTCCCTCTTTCCAAAAACTCTTACATCTTGACAGTGATTATCTTCTCTAAAACCTTCCCAAATGTATTTTGAAGGGTGATGATCCTAAAGCCGCTAATCTTTGAATTATCATTGAATGGTTGTGGGAGAAGGATAAGATAGCTGTGCACCCAGTTCTGCGGTACTGATTCTGTCCTACTGTCATTTACATTTACTGCCAATATAGTACCTTGCGGTGTATGGCAGAGGGGTCTTTGAGCCTGAGGAATAAAGGCCGCCTGGCTAGTGCAGTCGCCGCGAACTGTGCAGGTTAGGATTTTCTTTTTGCCCCCGACAGAAAAAAATCCGACACCTTACCGGGGGATCGAACCCGGGTCTCCCGAATGAGAGTCCGGCGTTCTAGCCTCTCGGCCAGCCGCTCCTCTCGATTCTGTCCTAATGATTTGTTAAAGCGGTCGGTCATCTCCTTCATGTTTGCATCGCTCAAAGCCTTCAAGTGGCCATACTTAATCCCATCGGGCCCTGGTGCCGTGTCTTTTGCCTTTTTCAAAATATGTTTAACATCTTCAACCCGTAAGATGTCTTCATAATACATATTCTTTATGGTGTCAGATAATTCCTCTCTAAGTACATACCTGGTGTCCGCATCCTTATGATTGGTCTACTCTAAAAAATCTCTGGAGAAACGTCTCCCATTTTTCTTTGTCTGTTGTCACGCGCACACCATCATCTTTATACATTGTTCCCACTGTCATAGGCCTTTTCTTTGTATTTGTCTGTGCAGTTTCCAGAATTTTCGCAGTATTTTATCTCCTCCAATCTCCTTCATGAAACATTCCCATTTTGCGTTTTTGGCCTCTGGAGCACAGCGCTTGAAAACCTCCATCTTGTCTTTCTCTGAAATTTTCCGCTGTCTCCACTTCCTCTCGTGAGCTTCGGTGTGTCTGTCGCACTTTCCTTAGCTGCTTCACTGCAGCTCTCTTTGATTTCCAAGCATTGTCTGCTTCTGGGGCCCACCAAGGGGGTCTGCACAAAAGGAGTTTTAACAGTCCTGTTGCATGCCTCCTGTCTGAGGCGTCAAAGAAGGCTATCGGTCCACTCATACCTGAAGGTCTGCGGGCTCTCCCAACCTTAACTTTGCTGGATTTAGATATCAGGACTGAGCATGGCATATGTTCACTCCCATTGAAATTCAAAACAGTCCACTTTACATCAAGGACTGATGACTGGGAGACAAGTGCCAAGTCAATCATCATCATCATCATCATCATCATCATCATCATCATCATCATCACCATCTTCCACTTCTGCCGTCAAGCGACGTGGGAAGGAATAATTTGCGTTCCAGCACCCGGTGGGCGGCACTGGATAGTGTCATTCCGTGTGGTTGTACAATGTCTCTGATGTCGTCAATCCATTTTCTTCTTGGACGTCCTCGTGGTCTCGTCGCAGATGATCTTTGATATAAGGCCAGTGATGGTAGTTGCTGATGTTGCATTCTAAAGACATGGCCAAACCACTTGATCTTCTGTCTTTCAATAAATGTGGCACAAGGTGTTGATCCCACAGTCTGTCTGATAGTAGCATTTCTTACTCGGTCTCGGATTGTTAAGTTGGCAGCTGTTTCGCAGGTGTTGATTTTGCGAAGGTGTAATTTGGATAAAGTCAAGGTTTGAGATTGATAGCATAGGGTTGGTGTGAATATGCTGTTTATTATCTGTCGTTTTGCGGACATGGGTATGTTTGGATGCTTCAGTAAGGGTGATAGTTGATATGTAAGTGCACTAGCTTTTTGACATCTGATTTCAATTTCTCTGTCCAATCTGCCATCTTCTGTGATCATACTTCCAAGGTATTTGAATTCTTTAACTTGTTTCAGAGGTGTGTTATTTATCTGTATACTTAATGGGCCTGGCGATCTGCTAACTTGCATTACTTCGGTTTTGGCTATGTTTATACTCATATTGTATCTGCTGCAGGTTGAACTCAGATTAGTAATATGATTTTGTAGTCTGCCCTCATCGCTGTAAAACAGGCACTGATCGTCTGCAAATAGAAGTTCATTTATTCCCTGTGGGTCAGTTGTTTCATTTGGAGTAAAGAGTTCTAAATTTTCTGAATCTGTTCTGTCGAGACTTGCTTCTTTGGAAATTATGTCCATGTAGATATTGAATAGCAGGGGAGAGAGCACACATCCCTGTCTCACTCCTGTATTGACTGTGAACATATTTGATATACCTTCTTGTGTTCTTACTGCACTTTGGCTCGAGTGGTACATGGCTATGATGTTTTCTAGCAGTTGCCCTTCTATCTCATAGTCTTCAAGAATGGTCCATAATTTGTATCTGTCTACTCTATCGAAAGCCTTTTCCTGATCCACAAACACAATATTCTGCTGGTCACTATATTCGATAGTTTTTTCACAAATTTGTCTAAGTGTAAATAATGCATCAGTGAAACTTTTACCTTTCCGAAAACCGAATTGTGCTTTGCTTAACTGTTGTTCAACTATTGGTCTAGCTCTTTATTCCAAAAGTTTTGCATACATTTTCCCTATATGGCTCAGGAGTGATATACCTCTGTATGTTTCGCATTCTCTCGTATTGCCTTTTTTTCCATATTGGTACTATTATTGCCTGTTGCCAATCATCTTGGACTTTTCTTTCTTCCCATGCTATATTAAAAAGTCTTGTTAGCCATTTAGCCAATAGCTGTGTCTAAATCGCCAGGCCTCATTGCCATTCTAGTCGGCTTAACATCATTTATGCAGACCACATAGGAGTCCACCATGGCATCTGCAAGGGCAATTCCCTGTCCGTTATCTCCACTACTGTCCCAATTCCTCGAATTGAAGTCTCCACATATGAGTAGCCTATCACCTGGTAATTCCTCCAATTCCTTAAGTTAGTCCCAGTGTTCTTTTCTGACAAAACAGTCCACTGTGGCATATACATTATGATGTTCCAACTTAAGCCACCAATCTCCCTTTGTATACCCTTGATATCTCTTGCGCTGTGATTCCACTGGCTCAAGTCAATTGCCACATGCTTCAACCCTTCCTTCACAAGCAGACCTTGCCCATGTCTCTTCTGCCCGGTAGGGTTTATATAACTGGCGTACCCAGGGCAATGGTATTTGTCTGTATTTAGCTCCTGGAGCATGAGGACATCAAAATCATATATTAGCCTCTCCAATAAAGGACTCTCTGCCAGGCACTACGACATTTCCAGTTTCCCACTCTTTCATGGTTGAAACCTAGTCTCTCCACTGTGCGTCTTGTTCTCCTGGCGCCTGCCCTCCTATTTCTATGCCGTCTTCTCCCACCATTTCCTCGTCTTCTCCTCTTCACTCTCTCTTCGCTAGCCTCTGAAAGATGTGTCAAGTGCAGAGCACCTGCTCCGTAGCTCCGGCGACGATTCCCCTGTTTAATTAATTCCATAAGCAAACTTTGGAAATTGCAAGAAATACCAGTCGCACTAGCATTGCCTGCTAGCTAAGAAAGAGGCAGGGGATGTCCAGCAGGAGTCCATACGCCTGGTGCCGCCCCTCACGCCTGGCAGACGTCCAACGTTCAAGACCAGTTTACCCATGGTCATCCAGTTCCTCAGAACGCTGGTCCACCTTGACATTTGGGATTTATATTTGGAGTTTTTCGACTCCTAGATGGACTGCTGTCCAAAGCTAACGGGTTCCACCTACCCGGGGGAGGGGTTAGAGCGCTTAATGCATTTACAGGGCAGGCACGTCTCCGAGCATATATTGTATTTTCTAAGAAACTCAGATCCCACCCTAAGATACCGCCTCGCCCTCTGTGCCCACCGCCAGTTGGTCCGCGGCTGCTTATTGGGTATTCGCAGGTAACCTCTATATCTAGAGGCCGTTCCACGATCCGCCACCTGTGGACGTCACCTGGGTTGGGGATGGTGGCCCCAGCTTTACCCAGTAAAGCAGAAGTTGAATAAAGGTTGGCTTTCCTTAGCACTTAACACATATTAAAAAAGTAAAACACTACAGAGAACAACAAACAGTCGTGAGAATATGTGATGATATAACGGATTGGTTTTGTACGTACATGGTTGAATTTTCCTCCATATCTACTCAAAGTATAAACTTACATTGTCTTGTGGAATATTACAGACAATATTGACAATGGAATATATTTAATTGGAGGAATATATGTAATCTGAGGAATAGAAATATTTAACTTAGATATGCTGACGATACAGAATACAATAACCCAATGGGAATTGAGAAACTAATGAAGTCAGTGAAAAAGTAAACAGATAATACAGATTTATCTTGATCTGACAAAACCAAAATAATGACAACAAATCAGATTGCTGCTGGTACTATTAGTGTTGGAATTCTTCGCTGGCTGTTGAGGATGGGGGACGGAGCGCTTATGGGAATGCCCCGAATGTTGTGATATCGGTTCCTAAATCAATCAATCAATCAATCAATCAATCAATCAAGGACAATAGATTAAACAAACATGTCATCGTGTAATTAATTATCAGTGGAGAAAATAGGTCAGATCTTATTCAGATATGACTGAGCTACCGTATGACAGTAGACGGTACTACCTGTTTTCTGTCAGCGCCGAATGTTGGGCAGCGCTTACCAAACCCGGCACCCCACATTGTGCCAACGGCTTCGGGCAGAAGAGCGCAATTGGGAGGGTGCAAGCCTTATCCTGGTGCGAGGAAATACAACCCAAAGACAAAATAAGTCATGGCAGGGCAGACCAGGCCCTAAGCCTTGGTTGGCAGCTGGTCTAGGATCGAAGCTCCGACAGTCAGACAGTTAGAGCATTGCTTTGCTGATCCGGCAGCTTCTGCAGCTTGTCTTGTTCCAGATGTATAGGTGTTAACTATCCTCTGGAGTGAACTAGGCAGGCCGAGAGAGGGATCATGCTGCATGGGCAACACATGGTTTCTTTATTTTAGCCCTGTCTTTGTGCTATGGAGAAGCAACAACTCAAACCCTGGTCTTAACCGGTCTCGGAATCAAAGCAAGAGACAACTGTTACGGGTCCTTGTCAGTTGGCGTAGACATGGGGCGCCACACGTTGCCTCTGACGGTGGGAGACACCTACAGGTGTCACTGATCAGCTACCGCCCGCCTCAAGCTGGGCAGCCTCCGGCCAATTGGGTGCTGATCCGCCACAGCCTGCCTGCTTCAATGGGTGCTTGGGGCTAGGACAAAATCTGATTCGCAGGCTGTAAAACCAATGCACCAGGTACTAATAAAAAGAATAATCGAAACCTCAAGCTACGGCTAGCAACCTGGAACGTGAGAACCATGTGTCCAGGATGTTCCACTGACTTGACAAATATTGACGATGTGAGAAAAACGGCTGTGATTGATGCTGAACTCAATCGTCTTAACATTGATATTGCTGGCCTGCAGGAGACTAGCCTCGCTGAGGAAGGGTCACTCAGGGAAAACAATTACACCTTTTTTGGAACGGAAGAGGGCAGGCAGAAAAAAGGCAACATGGTGTGGGCTTTGCAGTGAAGAATTCGCTACTGGGAATGATTTATATCCCAGCTGGAGGTAATGAAAGATTATTATCACTGCGCTTGGCAACCTCTTGTGGATTTGCCACCATTCTGACTGCATATGCACCGACACTCGCTTCCTCTGATGATGTGCAGGATACGTTCTATGAGCAGCTAGATTATGTGATCAAGGCAGTTCCAAAATTTGACTGCATTTATATGCTCTGTGATTTCAATGCTCGTGTGGGCAAGGACTCGAGTTCATGGCCAATGTGCCTTGGAAAACACAACATCGGTTGCATGAATGATAATGGGCAAAGGCTGCTGGAGCATTGCACTAGAAATGACCTATATATTACAAACTCCTTTTTTAAAACAAAAGAGCTGCATAAGGTCACATGGAAACATCCAAGATCCGGCCATTGGCATCAGCTGGACTTCATTATCACACGGAGACAACATCTGAACCATACATCATTAACTCGAAGTTACCACAGTGCTAACTGTGATACAGATAATTCTTTGGTTGTTGCAAGGGTTAGACTGAGACCAAAGAGAATCTACACAGCTAAACACAAGTCTAGCCCCAGGATTAATATTATTAACACTAACGATCCTGGAAAGTGCTTTGAATTTCAACAGCAACTTGAAGACGCTTTCAATGATACATCAGAAAATTGTATAGTAAATGATAAATGGAGTAAACTTAAGGAAACTATTTATAAAACAGCGGTAGAGGTTTACGGCACTGTTGATCATAAGAGGCAGGACTGATTTGCGGCAAACAGCCAGATATTGCAGCCCTTGATTGATAAAAAGAAGATAGCTCTCTTAAGAAACAAGTAAAGACCAACGCGTAACACTCTGAGTGAGCTGAAGCAAGCGAGGAAGGATGTACAAAAGGATGCCAGGCAGTGTGCGAATGACTATTGGATCAAGTTATGTGAGTCCATTCAAATCGCAAGTGATAAAGGAAACACCAGAAGCATGTATGAAGGGATAAAGAAAGCCTGTGGTCCTATGATCAAAAGAAGTGCACCGCTGAAAACTATGACTGGAGAAATCATCACTGATAAGAAACAGCAGATGGATAGATGGGTCGAGCACTATTTAGAGCTTTACTCAAGTGAGACCAAGCTAGCGGATGATGCCCTCAACGCCATAGAGGCCCTGCCAACTCTTGACCACCTGGACACACTTCCCACTATAACAGAAGTTAAGTGTGCTATAAATGAGCTTGCATCTGGCAAGGCTCCAGGTAAGGATGGGATTCCAATAGAAGTAATCAGGAGTGGGCAAGACACACTCGCTCTATAGATCCACCAGCTAATAGAGCTAAGCTGGCGAGAAGGACAAGTCCCACAGGATTTCAAAGATTCAAACATCATAACGCTGTACAAGAACAAGGGCGATCGAAGCGACTGTAACAACTATAGGGGTATCTCACTTCTGTGTATTGTTGGGAAAGTATTTGCCAGAATTGTCCTGCGCAGACTTCAAGTCCTGGGAGATCAAATCTACCACGAATCGCAGTGCGGCTTCCGTCAGAACCGGTCTACCATTGATATGATATTCTCATTGCGACAGATGCAAGAAAAATGCCGGGAACAAAATCAGCCACTGTTTAATGCCTCCATCGACCTCACAAAGGCATTCGATTTGGTCAGTCGTGAGGGTCTGTTCAAAGCACTAAAGAAGATTGGCTGCCCACCAACTCTTCTGTCCATTATGGAATCGTTCCACACAGGCATGAAGGGTATAATCAAGTTTGATGGCTCAACTTCAGAAGAGTTTGAAATCAAGAGTGGAGTTAAGCAAGGTTGTGTACTATCCCCCACCCTCATTGGGATATACTTTTCACTTCTACTGAAATATGCCTTTCGTGATCAGGATGACGGTATATACATTCACTCACGCTCAGATGGTGGCCTCTATAATGCTCAGAGATTGAAGACCAAGACCAAAATTAGGAGGGTACTAATCAGAGAGTTGCTTTTTGCGGATGATGCTGCGATTACGACTCACTCTAAGGAAGAATTACAACAGCTACTATCTGCATTCTCCAATGCTTGTTCTGAATTTGGTTTAACAATTAACAAAAATAAGACACAGATTATGTCACAAGGTGCAGATGGTGTACCATCAATCTTTATTGACGACGCTGAACTGGAGATAGTAGACCATTTTACATATCTAGGATCAGAGGTAAATAGCACATTATCCCTCGATCAGGAAATCAACATCAGAATTGGCAAGGCAGCAACAACAATCTACATGTTAGCAGAAAGAGTCTGGGAGAACAGGAAGCTTACTGCCAAAACAAAAGTCCTCGTCTACCAAGCCTGTGTCCTTAGTACTCTTCTATATGGCAGTGAAACCTGGACAACTTACTCACGCCAAGAGAAACGGTGTCTGCGAAGAATACTTGGTATTAAGTGGCAAGACAAAATCACAAATACTGAAGTATTGGAAAGATCAGGTTGTGTGACGGTGTATTCCATGCTCAGTCTTCGTAGACTTAGATGGATAGGACATGTTAGGAGGATGGATGATGGTAGAATACCAAAGGACATCTTATTTGGTGAATTACAGACGGGTAGGAGATCTTAGTGTCGACCTCTACTACGATACAAAGATGTGTGTAAGCGGGACATTATTGATACAGGCATAGATAATGCACATTGGGAGCAAGTCGCCGCTGAACGTGTTGCATGGATGGCAAACATCAGAAATGGAATAACGACAAAAGAGAAAATGATTGCAGATAAAGCACACACAGAGCGTGAGAGACGTAAGATGGTGCAAAAAGGTGGAAATGACCATGTTTTCACATGCATCTACTGTGGGCAAACATTTGCAGCAAGAATTGGCCTTACCAGCCACACTCGCCACCGCCACGGGTCTTAGTTATTAAGCCTTTTTGAAGCACACTGTACCAAACTATCGTCTGTCAAGACGGAAAGGTGCCAATGTAATGTAATGGAGAAAGTAGGCAGCATTATAGATATCTATTTTCATTGCCGAGGGGAGATGTAAATGTAATGACAGGGATAAACAGAATAACAAACTGCAATAAAATAAAGTAAATAAAACAGGCAGAAGAACACAAGCCAGAATACCAAGAGCAGGAATGTTTTGTTTGGCAACACATTGCGTGACATTTCGGAGTTTTAAAAAAAAGCTAAACACGTGGGGATATTGAAAATTCACAATGAGAAAATAGAACAAACAACAAATCAGTATTGAATAAAACTGGTTATGAGACGAATACAATTGACTAAATTGAAATGTTTTTGGACACATAAGAAGCCACGAATGTCTGAAAAAGTTATCTACGAGGGAGGTGTATCGAGGAAGCGGAGAACAGGAAGATAACAACGTGAATAGATTCAAGATGTGATATCTAATTTGCATAGAGGCAATACATCTGGCTTGATAGAGAAACAAATAATGAAGACTCAGAAAAAAAATATCTGCTATCTGTTTGTAAAGTATTAAATCAATCACATATGTTATGTTTTACGCGCCTTCAAGAATAGATGGACAGTCTTTCCCTCCTGTGGCGAACGACGAGAGCTGGTATAAAACCCTTGCCAACCACGCTCATGTCATTGTCAGCGTATTGTCCTAAACTTTGCTACAACGCGCCCACTCGTAAGACTGTTCAATGAACAACGCTCTGCAGAGGTTTAATTCATTGGCTGATGATGACTATAATGAAAATCAGCAAATTACATACGTGTCGAGCTAAATGTGGTTACATGTCGATTACAAATTGATACGACTTACAACTTGTTGCTACAGCATTATCGTTCAAATATAGAAACGGTCTGTGCGTGGTCTAAAACTGAACACTCATAAATAGTTTGCTGCCCACTGAGATAATTCGTTGTCAATTACAGTCATTTTTTTGCATCGGCTATTCAAGACTGTATAAATGGACATCAGCTCGTCTGTAGTCACTTCACACTGAAACCATAATTAGGTTCTAGCAGCGTTTGTTGTTGTTGTTGGATGCTATTTTTGTATAGAGAGTGGGAGATACCGGTATTATGTATATGTGTATGGTGTGTGTGTGTGAGTGTGTGTGTCTGTGTGTTTGTGTCTGTGTTTGTGTCTGTGTGTGTGCGTTTGCGCGTGGGTGTGTTGTGTGGGTGTGGGTGGGTACTGTGTGTGTGTGTGTATGTGTGTGTGTGTGTGTGTGTAGGGCGGTAATCAGTTTAGTGGCCGACTTTATTAATTTTAGATCACAGGCTTTATATTTAAAAGTTTACTTTGTTAAAAATGATCTCGAAACAGTTTCCTGTTATCGGTCTGTAATGTGATAGCGGCAACACATTTTTTAAGCCTGAATGTGCGGAGGAATAGATGGCCATTCTTTCTGTCAATTTCGCAGGCTTGAGCCCAGGCGTCGCCCCGGGACCGACCATATTCTAACATTATCAGGGCAGTTCTCTATCAAATTCGCCCACGCAACGGCTTTGTTTACAAAATCTAGTTTTTATAAACAATAAAAGACAAATGCATTAAGTGTTTACTGATCTCTGCATTTCGATTACACAGACTGAGACAACAGAAAGAATGATCAAATTAAACATGAAAGCAGCTGCAAGAATTCTCCTGATTGTCACGGCGACGTTTATAAATACAGGTATATAGAGTTCAGTCATCTAACCACCAGTTATTTTAATCGTTTTAGTTAACTTGCACAACTTTCGTCTGTGACTTTATAGTTTTCCTAGCCTAATCCACGTAGGCTAGACGTCAGATTCACTATCCAGAAATCGCAAGGGTTAATAAGGATGTGAAGTAAAAATGTCACAAGGTCCTTATTGTAAAGAAATCCACAACTATGACTGTCGAGCCGTTGTAGCCCATTAGTTAACATACTTGCCTTCTGGTCAAGTTGGCATGTGCTCGAAGTCCATTCAAGTCACGGCGTTCCCTGGCCCTAAAATGGGCACAATGAACTGTTCTATAGAAGTAAAGGCCACGGGTTCGATATTGACAACCTTAACTCTCAAGTGCCGATTGTTCTGAACATGAGGGGCTAGAGCGGCGTGATAGGGTATTCCCTTTTTAATGAAAAATTAAAGTGCCTCCTACCCTCCGGTAACCTACGGGACACACTAGAGCAGTGGTGCTCAACCTTTTTTGGCCCGTGCCCCCCCTTCACCATATTTCCAGAACGTCATTCTCCCCTTCCTATCAAAAATTTGGTCCGTGCCCCCCTTCACCATATTTTCAGAACGTCATTCCCCCCCCCCTTTCATATTTCCTACCTAAAAATCTCCCCACCCCTACACGGTATACGTAAAAATGGAAGGTAAATATGTTTAAACAGGTCTAGACATCCACATAAAACGTGATTTGTGGGTCTACTTACTTTATAAAATGAATTTTAGAAGGAAGAGACGTGCATAACTGTAAAGTATGAAGGGAAAAGCAATATCAAGTAATCGGTTCTTGTATTAACGCGATCTTAAAATGATCTCCATTCCCCCCCCCCCCGGAAACCCTAAAATTCCTCCCTGGGGGGGGGGGGAGTTCCCCACCGGTTGAGAATCACTGCCCTAGAGCATAGCGGAGTACCCGTTTAGAAAATCAGGGTCACGTGAAGTCTTGGATGCAGGTAATGGATGAAGTTATATAGCAGTCGGTATATAGTTGTTGGCTATGGTCTTCAATTTTACGACTGTGGGCAGATGATCTCATTATGAGACATTAACTACATTCATCGAATAAAATGGTCACTGGTAAGAAAGAAAGCAATGGCAAACTACCTTCTTTGTGGACGTCTAGAAAATCATGTTTCGTCAATTCATAGAGAATCAGAGAAACGGCGTAAACTGGGTGCGTCATGGAAGCAGAATCGCCAAGGACAAGAGAAAACCACAGAGATGATCCACTACTCTAGTGTGAGATGACGAATTATGACCGCCCATGCTTTTCGGCATGACACATGGTGATGATGATCACCATTTACCCAATAAGTCTCATGATGTGAAAATGGGTCCTTTACTGTGACTTTACTTACCACAACTTGTGATTAGTTCATGGCTGTCTGGTGTCAGATGGAATGGCGTAACACTACACGACTTTACACCCAACACTTGTGTTTGTCTTATATTTTGTACTGAGTGCTGTGTTTATGATTGTCTGGCCTGTTTTTAATTTGCTTATCGAAATCATTGCATATTCAAAGAACATATACTTGTAATAAAATATATGTTTAGAATGTTTCAGTACATTTGACAAACGGAGAGATAGCGGCTCTTCAATTGACGAAGATGGCTGCACAGAGAACATTATTGACAGCACATCTATTCCCTCTGTTCTGCCGCATATCGATTTTCAGGATTACATTGTCATTGGCGAAGATGGCTGCCCAAAGAACTTTACTGACTGCTCATCTATTCTAAAAAATCTGCCGTATTTCCATGTTCGCGATAACTTTGGCACTATAGCACCTCACATTGACCAGATGTGCTTGTAAGTTAAATTTCAAACATTGGTATTGAAGTAAGAAAATTACGTGTTAGGATTTGTTTTCATCCGTATATCTATTGCAACATGCATGGAGAGGCTAATATGGTCAAACGAGGTTTGATCAGGTAAGTGTTTTCGTAATGCGCCAGGAACCTTAAGAATCAATCTCAACACCAATGGGCAAAGTGGCTGCAGGTTATCTGGGTAGATGGTCGTACCGGACTGGAAAGGGATGTCTCCGTTGTGAAGTGCTTAACCTTTGTGGCTCATGCCCCGAGGGTCGTTGAGTTCATTTTCGAATAGCCATTTCATCCTTCAAGCACCGTATTTTAAAAGTCTTCTAGGGGTCGTCACAATTACTGATGTGTTGGATTCTTTCAGCAGGCGGTTAGCTGGTCCGTGTAGAGAGGCCGAGCTAGATGAGATAAAACTCCATGCAGTCAAATTGATTCTCATGCCTTTTAATATTGCAACGCGTATAGACAGTAGTAATTATATACGTCAGCTGTTTTTCCAAAGCAGTGTTTAAAGCCTTAAGGCTACCAAAGCCAATTTTTCTTAGTAAAAGTAGCAAAGTAAAGGACCATATTACACGTCGTAATGCACAACAGAGGCATTTGAAATAAAATCATAGTCAAGTAGGAATGTCTTTTGTCACTTGGACTAATTTTGATGACGATATACTGGATTGAAATGGACAAAGCAGCTCGATGACCAAGACTTCGCTGACGAAATTGCCCACCTTCATCACATACTGAGCATATACAATGGTAAACAACATAAGATGGTAGGTCCTATCAATCATCATCAGCAGCATACTGTGCCTTGCCATCTGACATAGGTATTCATATCTGTCCACAGATCTCGGTCCTGGGTGCTCTGTATCAACTCTGCTGATGATATTTCTTTGTGCCACCGTCTCGTCCAGCCCGCATCATGTCTCTTGTTCCGTCTCTGCCTCTTCTTCCACTGATCTTTCCAGTTGACACAATGTTCTCGGATCCTCCTCTTTTTATTACACGACCAAAGAATGATGTTTTTCGCTTTCAGGAATTTGTCACAGCAATTAGGTTTACAAATGCAGACAAAGATAATGATAATAAATCAAGTATTTCATAACCTGATCTTCCTTGATGAAATCTTACTTCAAGAGACGTAAATCATACACTACTGTGTGTAGCAATGTACAGAAAGACGCGGTAATAGATACATATATCAGAATAACAGTACGAAAGGAAAGGGATGCTTTTGTAGCACCAGGAAATTGTGGAGGCCACAAGAAATTAATCGTAGCAAAAACAATGTTATCTTATATATAAAAAAGACTTGTGCGTATGTATCTCTGTATGTATTTATGTATCTCTGTCCGTATGTCCTTTATGCGCTCGCGAACGGCCCATCCGATTGAGATGAAATTTTCTACACGCCTTCCTTTCATTCCAGAGATGCCAACTGTCGTAGTTTTTTTTTCTTCTTCCTCCTCCTCCCTCCTCCCTCCTCCCCCTCCCAAAATACGTACGTCCAGGAAATGGTCTTCTACATAGACACTTCTCTCTGAGGTCCGCGATAACATATTAACCTGGTGGGATGGCAATCAATCATCCTACTACCTCCTCCCTCCTCCTCCCTTCTCCCTCTTCCTCCTCCCTCTTCCTCCCTCCGCCTCCTCCCTCCTCCCACTCTCTACTCCTCCTTTCCTCCTCCCTCCTCCTTCTCCCTCTTCCTTCTCCCTCTTCCTCCTCCCTCTTCCTCCTCCCTCCGCCTCCTCCCTCCGCCCACTCTCTACTCCTCCTCCCTCCTCCTCCCTCTTCCTTCTCCCTCTTCCTCCTCCCTCTTCCTCCTCCCTCCGCCTCCTCCCTCCGCCTACTCTCTCCTCCTCCTCCCTCCTCCTCCCCTCTCCCTCCTCTTCCTAATCCCTCCTCTTCCTCCTCCTCTCTCCTCCTCCCTCCTTCTCCCTCTTCCTCCCCCTCCTCCTCCACCCTACTCCTCCCTCCTCTTCCTAATCCCTCCTCCTCCCTCCTATTCCTCCTGTCTCCTCCTCCCTCCTTCTCCCTCCTCCTTCTACCTCTTCCTCCCTCCTCCTTCTCCCTCCACCTCCTCTCTCCTCCTCCTCCCTCCTCCTCCCTCTCCCTCCTCCCTTCTCATCCTCCCCCACCTACGTTCTCCTCCTCCCTCCTCCCTCCTCCTCCTTCTCCCTCCTCCTCCCCCTCCCTCCTCCCCCGCCTCCTCCTCTTTCACCCTCCTCCCTCCTCCTCCTCCTCCTTCACCATCCTCCCTCCTCCTCCTCCCTCCTCCTCATCCTCCCTCCTCCCTCCTCCTCCCTCCTCATCCCTCTTCCTCCTCCTCCTCCCTCCTCCCTCCTCCTTCTCCCCTTTCCCCCCTCTTTCTCTTAATCCCTTCTCCTCCCTTCTCCTCCCTCCTATTCATCCCTACTCCTCCTCCTCCCTCCTCCTCCTCTCTCCGCCTATCTCTTCCTCCCTCCTCCTCCCTCCTCTCTCCTCTCTCTTCCTCCTCCCTCTTCCTCCTCCTCCTCCCTCCTCCTTCCTCCTGCTCCCTCCTCCTCCTCCCTTCTCCTCCCTTCTCCTCCTCCCCCTCCCTCCTCCCCCTCATCCGTCTTCCTCCCTCCTCCTTCTTCCTCCCTCCTCCTCCCCCCCCCTCCTCCTCCCTCTCCTCCTCATCCCTCCTCCTCCATTCTCCTCCTCCCTCTTCCTCCTCCCTCTACCTCCTCCCTCCTCCTCCCTTCACATTCCTCCTCCTCCCTCTTCCTCCTCCTCCCTCTCATCCTCTTCCCTCCTTCTCCTCCCTCCTCCTTCTCCCTCCTCCTCCTCCCTCTTCCTCCCTCCGCCTCCTCCCTCCTCCCACTCTCTACTCCTCCCTCCTCCTCCTCCCTCTTCCTCCCTCTTCCTGCTCCCTCCGCCTCCTCCCTCCGCCTACTCTCTCCTCCTCCTCCCTCCTCCTCCCTCTCCCTCCTCCTCCTCCCTCTCCTCCTCCTCCTCCTCCTGCGATCTCCTCCTCCCTCCTTCTCCCTCTTCCTCCTCCCTCCTCCTCCCTCCTCCTCCCCTCCTCCTCCACCCTACTCCTCCCTCCTCTTCCTAATCCCTCCTCCTCCCTCCTATTCCTCCTGTCTCCTCCTCCCTCCTCCTCCCTCCTCTTCCCTCCTCCACCTCCCTCTTCCTCCTCCCTCCTCCATTTACCCAAGACAGACAGACATACAGATAGTCGGGAACGGGATCTTATATGACTACTTATATGATTTAAATGAGATGCTCTCCACCATGGGCTGGGCCGGGTCAGACAGACAGACAGATAGATAGACAGACAGACAGACAGTCGGGAACGGGAGCTTATATGACTACTTATATGAATTAAATGAGATGCTCCCCACCAGAGTCTGGGCGAAGCCGGGCCGTGTCAGCTAGTACTTAATATAATACCAAAGCTAAATCAACGTTACGGTATAACGGTTACGGACAATAAGAAAGGAGAACTATTAAAACGATTACAAATAAAACATATATATTTATTAATGGCATTCCCTATTATTTACCACAATTTTAACAATAATGATAAGTAACATTGGAGATGAATTTACAGATGTTATGAATGATGACCAGGCTGCAGTATAGAGAACAAGCACATATCTCCCAAAGCATATGTACAGAATTACAGACACAAAGGCCCCATCTGGATGGAATCTTGGATTTAAATCTGAATGTAGAGCAATCTGATGGAATAAACTTCGGTAAAGGTAGACTAATTAAAAATATAATTATTGACAGTAAATTAGATGGACACAATATACAGACGGTAGTTACTGTGATATTTTTGGATATGACATTGAATAAAAAATGGAACAGGAATAGACATGTTGACAACTTGGCCGGAAACATGCAGAAGACACATAAATAAGCTCAGATTTCTCAAAGGGCATGGATGAGTTGCTAGCACTAAGAATATAATTATGTTCTATATATCGTACATTAGATGACAGATTTATCATGAAAGCATTATTTATTATTCTTAAGCTAGATGCCACACTAAACAACAACAAAAAACAGCAATACAGAACAGAGTCATCCTGGCTACATTAAGAGCTGAGTTAACAGATGTGAAGTGATTACTTGTAGCTAATTTTCTTTTAAATGAATCAAATCCTAACATATTGAAGGATGGGTCCGGTACATTCATATAACATTTAATAAAAGACAGTCTCTCTATTAATACAGATGGGTCCCAGGGCAAGACAATACTTTTGGTTTAGGACCTTACATTTCACAATAGGAAATGAATAGCTCCTTTAGATTACCAACAATCTATTCATTGTTACTGCAGGAATGACTATAATACTAAAGGTTATTGAAACAGTGTATGATAATCCTGTCCCGCAGCTGCAACTGGTTCACTTTCACCAGTTCTAGATTTAAGAAATACAGGGATCTGCAGCAGACCGGAGATTTGCCTAACTACCACACATTTATCCACACGAGGATGCTCAGTGTTAATCTCATGGATTCCTGCACATGTGGGAATATATGGTAATGTAATGGCGCATAAGGAAGCCAAAATAGGTAGAGCTAATTGTAACCACATGTGCATGAATTTTAGTAAAGATGACATAAAATAGATAATTAGGGAAAGCGTAACAGAGGGACGGATACAATGTGGGATCAAACCTGGATGGAAGAATACGCTTACACATGTTTTAGTGCTGCAACAAGAAAGTGGCAGATAACAAATGAACTGAATATTTCAAGTAACAGGAAATTACTGAGACTACAACTTGGATGGGCCTCCTTCGCTATAGAAAAAGAATCTTGTATATTATATCAGAAGCAGAATAAGTGTACACTCTTATACTAAAGTGAACGAAGTATGTAATGCACAGTCAACTATTAATAAAGAATGCGTCCTACTGGAACTTACCTCGAAATGGAGTACCGTGATTGTGCATAGAATACCCAATAATATTAGGGACACTACCAGAGTACCGGCGTTAAAGTATTGCCATAACTATGCTGCAAAATTTCAGGCAATCAAGATAGAAACATAGAAATACATATATATACCAATCATGGTACACAACCTGTGGTGCTATTGACACATGCGAAATCAGTACTTGAGGCGCTCCTGTCTGTGCAATTGCCAATAATATGGACACTACTTTCTGAACTTGGCAGCCACCGTAAGTTCCTCATACAGTGGACACCATCTCAATGTACAATAACTTGGAAAACAAAAGAGTGGTTCGATTAGCTAAGGAATAGAAGGACAACCTGATATTCCCGTTACATACCACCAAATGAAAAGAATGATAAAACCATTTAAAAGCTTCACAAACCTGCTCAATGTGACTACTACCTTAAGGATAGACCAGAAAAATTATTATTCTGCTCCACAGAATAGGACACAATAGATTATGAAACCACATGTATACACAATTCAAGATTGGTGCAAATGTGGATTGGCGCCGCAGACTTCAGATGACACATGCCATGAATGCTCAAAATACGACTTTTCTAGGCAAACCTTCAGGCCTAGAGAACGAACATTGGAAGATAAGCTGAGTGAACTTAAAAAGACAGATAAATTCATACAAGAAACAACATTGCAGTTATAGACAAATTTGAAGCGAACGAAAGAAGAAGAAGACGCCGATATGTCGGCACTGTGAAACTGCGTTCACCATGCCTAACCCACATATGCCGACGACAAGTAGTTAACTATGGATTAATTATACTTTCTACGGAATCCAAATATTTCAGTTAATATTGCCATTCCCATACGTAACGAAATATTACCTACTTCTTTATGTACGTCACCAGTGACTACCGCATTGGCAGACAATGTGTGGAACAGGCCCCAATATATTGTCAAGATTATCATGACAATTTTGAAAACACTTACCAGCTAATGGACTTCTTTTGCAGTGATCGAGGAAAATCATGTAAGTCAAATATCAAATATGTAATAAACATAGTAACTGAGAGACACTTCGGACTTCACAATGTAACGATATCCTTTGAATGCTTTTGACTATCCCTGTTAGCAGCTTACTGTCCCACACTTTCATATAACATTTATCTCTCTCTCTCTCTCTCTCTCTCTCTCTCTCTCTCTCTCTCTCTCTCTCTCTCTCTCTCTCTCTCTCTCTCTCTCTCTTTCTCCTTTTATGTCTGGCGCCTTCTACTTCCGTCTTCTCCTGCCTCTTTTTCACCTCTCTTTTGCTATTATTTCCCTTGTCAGTAATTTGTTAAAAAGGTAGTACAATGTAGACCTGATGAGATGAACCCACCTGGGTCTCAAGAAATTGTTCTTCTGATCAGAAATTCCTCTTATAGGAGTTCCAGCATATAATAGTGCATTCCCCTCAGACGTGTCTCCACTTTGTCGTGGTAGAGGGGCTTGCGTGTTCCAATGATCTTAAGAGCTATGCCAACGGTAGCACAGCTACTGGTAGGGTCTCCCATGTCGGACAGGTCAATTATAGTAACCAGACTAATTGCGACACACATCTGCTGCCTTGCAGGTAGACTGCTGATGACAGGACAGTCAAAGGCTCATTCATTCAGTAGCATGTCCTTTAGAGAACCTCGCTCACATAACAACCCTCCGGAAAACCTCTCGATCATAAGCAAGATGTCCCGCGTCTGATACACCCATCTGGAGATCATCCGCCACATCCTGCACCCATCTTCTCTTTGGCCTTCCTCTTCCTCTCTTCCCAGGCATATACCCTTCCATTATTGTTCTCTCCAAACTTTCGTGACGTTTCAAGTGACCGAAATATTGCAATTTTCTTTGTTTTATCGACTTTAATAGCCAACCTTCTTCAATATTCAACTCTTGAAGTATGGATGCATTTGTTCTTTTCTTTACCCAAGATATTTTTAGAACTCGTCTATAACATTTATATTCAAAGGCGTTTATGCGCTGTTCAGCATGTTTAGTAAGTGTCCATGTCTCACAGGCGTATGTTGCAATGGGAAAAATGCATGCTCTTAAAAATCAAATGTTTATAGTTTTGTCTGTCCCACTCCATAATTTATTCAGCTGTTTTAGTCTTTGAAGAGCAATTGATAGTCGCCGTTTAATCTCTTTCATTGTGTCGCCATTGTTGGTAATCAATGACCCAAGATATTCAAAAATTTTCCACCACCTCCAATTTGTCCCCATTAATGTATATTTCTTTCTCCATAGTAGTGTTATCTGTATGCATTATCTTTGTTTTTGCTATGTTAAGATATAAGTTTTGATTTTCACTATTCAATTGGGTTGAGGCTATTAGATTGTCTATGCCATCCTGTGTTGTGGAGAGTAATACTATATCATCAGCATATCAAATCTCTGGTATGTCATGGCCGCCGATATTTAGGGCATCATATAGCTCCCTGTTTATATCATCTCTTACATTTCTCATTATATTTTCGTCGTACAGGTTAAACAAATAGGGTGACAGCACGCAGCCCTGACGGACTCCTTGCTTGATGTCAAACCAATCTGATGCCTCGCCATCTATTCTAACTGCTGCTTGTTGTTCTAGATAGAGCATTTTTATGAGTTGTATTACATGTGAAGGAAAGCTCATATTCCTCATGATTTCCCAAAGTTTCTGATGTTGTACACAGTCAAATGCCTTTGAATAATCCACAAAACATGAGAATAGGTTTACATTAAATTCTCTGCACTTCTCTATTATTAAACGCATGTTGAATATGTGATCTCTTGTTCCTCTTCCTTGTCTAAATCCAGCTTGAACTACGTTAATCTCTTCTTCCATTTTCTTACGAAGTCTTCCCATTATTACTTTTAGTAGAATTTTACTTGCATGACTGATCAGGGCAACAGTTCTATAGTTGGTGCATAATTTCAGGTTGCCCTTTTTTGGTATTGCAATGAAGATAGTTCTCTTCCAAACTTTTGGCCAAATACCATATTTCCAAATCTGTGTACCTAATGCATGATATATGTGTATGCTTTCTTCTCCTCCCGCTTTAATTTATTCAGCTGGTATCTCATCACATCCAGGTGATTTACCATTCTTCAGGTTCTTTATAGCCCGAGCAATTTCATCTAATGAGGGTTCAGGTTCTGTCTCTGCTGTCATTGGCTCATGTATCTCATTCATATCCTCACTGTCATTCATATCATACATTCCACTGCAGTACTCCTGCCATCTGTCTAGAATTTGTCTAGATTCTGTTAAGGTATTTCCCATCTTGTCACAGATGACATTCAATTGAGGTTGAACATTTCTTTTCAATAACTTCATTTCTTTGAACATTTCATAATCGCTTCCAGTCTTATGATATTGCTCTATTCTGGTACAGCAATCTTGTATATATTGATTTGTGTCCTTTCTTGTGTTATTTCTTATTTCTCGAGTCAAAGATTTATACTTCATCCTGCTGTTATCGGATTCATCTCCTTTCTGTTTCAGCTCCCTTCGTTGTTTTATTAATTCTAACGTGTCTGATGTAATCCATGGCTTAAGTTGCTTTTTCTTGGTCGGAATTAAATCTTTGGCTGCAGTTATCAAAATATCCCTAGCATGTACTGCCAGTTCATCAGGTGTCATTTCTTCTTGTACAGAAATCAAGACCTCAAAGCGATTCATATCTTCTATGTTGTATGCATTTGGTATGTTTGTGAGATCAAAACGAAGTGGCCTTGGTCCTCGGATAAGCTTTTTGAGATTTAATTTCAGATCTGCTTCTAATAACTGATGATCTGTATCACAGTCTGCACTTCGTAGGGTTCTTGCAGATGTTATGCTTGATCTCCATCTTCTTTGTATTAAAATATTATCTATCTGATTTTTGGTAATACTGTCTGGAGACTTCCATGTGAAGAGTCTTCTTGGATGTTGTTTAAAAAGCGTGTTGGCTATCGTAAACTCATTTTATGTGCAAAATTCAATTAATTTGTCACCTGCATCATTTCTATTTCCTAATCCAAATTTTCATAAAACGTGTCTCTCATTTTCAGCTCTTCCTGCACCTACTTTTGCATTAACATATCCCATTATTATTGCTATATCATTATGACCAATCTTATTTAATGTGTCTTGTAGTGTGTTGTAAAAATCTTCAATTTCGTCCTCCTCTGCTGTTGAAGTAGGTGCATATATCTGTATGAGAGTTGTGTTTTTTGCAAGGCCTTTAAGTCTAATAGTGAGGATTTTATCACTAACTGGATTATATCCCATTAAAGATTTTGCGGTTGTCTTATCTAAACAAAATGCCACTCCACTCTGGCCTCCAACATCTCTACCAGAATAAATAAAAATAATTCAATTTGCAGCTGTAAAATGTCCCTTGCCGCTCCAGCGATGTTCACTAATTCCTAAAATATGAATGTTTAACCTCTCAATCTCATCACACACTACTTTAAGCTTTCCCTCATACAGACTTCTCACATTCCACGTTGCTATTCTCACTCAGTTTCTTAGTCTGACACAGGGGATTTCCTTGGTAACACAGTCAGGATTAACTCCGTCATCACGATTACTAGTACTGGTCCCTGTGTCACACTCTTCCCCAGTGTTATCTGATCTGCCTGGCCTGGGGGTCTCACCACCAGATCTCTTTCTTATTATGTTTTCTTTCATGGTTGTTATGGTTTCTTGGCAAGTTTTGCAGAAGGTAGTTTGCCATTGCTTTCCTTCTGGGCATTGACTGTACTAGTCGGTGGCCACAGCCATTGTCTCTACTGTTGAGATCATCTGCCTATCGCCGTAAAGTGCAAGACCATAACCAACAACAATCTGTCGGCTGCTCTCACACTCCATCCACACCTTCTTCCATGGCTTCACGTAACCCTGATCGGGGGCTAAACGGGTACTCCACCTTGCCCAAGGGTGTCCCGTAGACCGGGAAAGGAGGCGTCTTACATCTCCTTTACATCTCCTTTGATAGGGGATACCTCTACCTCCGCTAATCCATTTCACTCAACGTCCGAATCATGCGCACAATGCCACTACATTCTAGGTCCAGACACTTTCTCTAAGGCCGTCAGCTGAGGGAAATGGCTGAATTCCTCTAAGTCAATATCTCATGGATGTGAAGGCCGAGACGATACTCACCCACTACTGCATGGAGGTAAGCTGGCAGCACATGCAGCCAACCTAGTGTGTATTACTAAAGGTGGAAAAAGTGTCCCAGTCGCACTCAATGGTTACGATGCAAGTCTGTATCCCAAACTCATTGAGTGAGCGTTGTCAAAGGTGGAAAAACGTCTCATTAACACGAAATGGAACGCTTGGCTAGCGAATCTATTATGTGGAAGTTCGATACGAAAGCTTGTTGAGTGGATGTCTCTCATTAACAAGAAATGAAACGCTTGGCTAGCGAATCCATTACGAGGAAGCGAAAGGCGTAACTAAGTTGCAGAAGCACAGACTCCAAATTTTAGAGAAAGTTGAAAATCTTCTCTTCATCTGGATCACGAAAAGCAACTTACACGATGACAGTGTTTGAGACATGTGCCGGCTCTGCAATTATGGAAGCCTCCTTGGATCGCGGTGAATGCCATGGTGTGCCCCTGACTTCCCTTGAGAGTTAACCGTGATATCTTCGGCTGTTCTAACTTTACCAGCTGAGATGCGGACAACACAACAGTCACATGTAACTCGCAACACCCAGGAAGGCTAACCTGAACAAAAACACCAGCAGAAGTCAAATGTGCCCTCCTAAGGGTGCAAATAAAGTTGGCACAACGCAAAAACGTCCGAGTGAGAGTGGAATGTCCGTCATGCCCGGAACAGCTCTGAAAAAGCAATTTCGACAATAAATCAATGTGCAACAGCTTCGCCTTTTCACACTATTATTGCCTCACTAACACTGTCTTATGCAAGTTGCTTTTCATTGATCCAGATCAAGTGAAGATTTTCAGCACTTTCTCTAAAATTTGAGATCTTTGCTTCTGCAGCTTAGTTACGCCTTTAGCTACAACGACTGATTTGAGTAACTCTTTGTTCTTCATGATAGTGGAGATAGTTGATTTTGCCATGCTCTACTCGTTAGCTATGTCACACACACGAACGCCATTTTCATGTTTCATAATTATTTCCTTCTTTACCCCCACTGTTATACGTTTCTGCTTCCTAGAAGCACCACTACCGTTCTTCGAACTCATAATTGATGGGGTTAACAAGGAAGATAATGAAAGATATAAACTGAAACACAGTGCCAATGCTAAGAAATATTTTACTGCTGTGTAGTAAAGCCAATGAAAGCGAGGCTGCTCACGCGTGCAAATCTAGGCTACTAGGCTAGCGCTAACCGATATTAGTACTGCGCGGCCTTCGTTTGTACTGTACGCGATCGTTTTTCTCAAAAGTTAATCCTTGCGCGCTCTCTCTCTCTCTCTCTCTCTCTCTCTCTCTCTCTCTCTCTCTCTCTCTCTCTCTCTCCTCTCTCTCTCGCCTTCGTTGTAACCCGATGCACTGTTTGTTACCCGAGACAAAAAATTGTCGAAGTTGTTGTTCGTAACCCGAAATGTTCGTTGCCTGAGGCGTTCGTAACCCTAGGTACATCTGTATAACCAATAATACCCGCCGTCCACCACCCCGCCCACCACCGACAATAAAACAGCCATCGTTTATTATTTAAATTGCTTTTAAAAACAAATATAAGATCGGAAGTTGTAACGTCTCACTTAACAAAGAACTGGAAATGTTTATATCTCCTCTGTCGGGAAATATGGAAATTGAGACTCAAGCACGTTACCTGCACGTGACATATTCTCGTGACGTCACATAGGCTTATGGAAGACGAAAAAAGAGTCTTGAATCCTCATTTCTATTGTAAATTGAGTTGGCAAACCACTGCCACTTCAAGTTAGTTTGGATGGTATGTGGTGCTGGTCGTTCATAGAGCAATGATAAACTGCTGAGCATAGACATTGCCTAGGATAACAAACAGCAAACAACAAAAATTGTTGGGTTGATTGCGAAGTCATGTAAGGGACATGCAACTAACTAACATTTTTACTAGGACGAAATATTGTTCGATATCTAAAACTTTACTTTACCCACTTTGTCAAAAACGTATGCACGTTTATATATGTTTATATATGTGTATATGTTTGTCATGCATACGCATATTTGTCGTGCATGCACTAATGACACTTTTGTTACTGGGAGCTTTTTCATTGATCTGACGTCAATGTGATGTTTATTATATGTGATGAAATATGCGAAAGTTGCATAATTATGATGTCATTTTGTACCGTTACGTTAACATAAAGATATCACATTTCACATACCATTTTACAATCAAGTGTATGTCGCCATTCTTCGCCATATATAACATTTAGTATCGCAACTATTTAACTATTTACTTGAACCTTTATAGTGGTAATTTTGCAGTGTTTTATTTCTAGTGTTGAGAGAATTTCAACAATCCGTCTGCTACAATAACTTTCCTGATGTGTCCGAATACTGGGAAGTCTGCAATCAATGTAATGGTGACAATTATATTGAATACTACGCAGAAACGTAAGTCAATACATGTGTACAGTCAATCATTCGTCTGATAAGAATTCATGAGATGAATTACAATAAAGAAATTAACCCACATGCAAACATCTCCAAGCTGCATTTTGTTGATCTGGTGTGTAACGAATCACCTGCAAACAAATGTTGTCCAGTTTGATATATACTGAGTGTTTGTAAAATTGAAAAATGAAGTACATGGTGTCATAAAAAAAAAATGTGCTCCACAGTCCATCGTGAAGCAATATGCAGCAAACGGCTGGCGTCTGCTGGAGTAATTCCTTGCGCTCCAAACAATGAATATTTCATTGGTACTTTCCAGCTTCACACAAACTGCGTTAGACTATAGCAGTGTCTATTGTAACTAAGTTAATGAATTTGTTAGCACATATTTTGATGACATCATGTACTTCATTTTTCAAATTTGTTTTACATACAAAATGTAGTGGGACTGTCCAAACACCCGGTAGTTAAATATGCTAGATCACATAGATGCTCAGAGTCCTATGCCACAATGGGTAGAACATTCTTTTCCTATAATGTCGGCAAATTTTGTGACAGATCTACATAATTTCGGGACGCAGAATAAGTCAGTACTTGTGGAAAGTAAATCATTGGTTGCACAAGAATTACTAAGACGAATCTTTCTTTCTCCCTCTCTCTCTCTCTCCCTCTTAAACACACACACACACACATACACACACACACGCACGCGCACATACATACATTAAGTTGCATGTCCTTCACAGGACGTAGCAGTCAACCCCAGCATTTTCGCTGTTCGTGATTCCTGGGCAAATTTTACGTTCAGTAGTTTGCCATTGCTTTCTGAACGACCGGCTCCTATACCATTTTCGAAAAAAACCAGCACCGCTGTGTTTCGAACCCGGGTATACGGGCTCACAAACCGCGTTCGCAAGCCCTTAGCCACAGAGACCGGTATATATATATATATATATATATATATATATATATATATATATATATATATATATATATCTTCTCCTTCTTCAGCATTCCGAGCCATTGTGGCTCTTTGCTGCAAATACAAGCCGTCTCCATTCGTCTCTCTGGTTGACCTTCTCTTGCCAGTCGCTGATTCCAAGTGCTTGTAGGTCTGTATGTATATTATCTCTCCACCGTCTTCTTGGTCTACCTCGGGGTCTATTGTCATTTATGTCCTGAGTGTAAACGTGTTTTGTTTCCCTATTATATTCCATTTTTTCTATATGCCCCAGTCATTGTAGTCTATTAGCCTTCATGGTACCAGTGATTAGCGGGGACTTAAACAGATCATAAACTTCTTTGTTTCTTCTTCTTTTCCACTCTCCACTTTGTGTATCCCTAATGGGCCCAAAGATGCGTCTTAAGACTTTGTTCTCAATGGCCTGCAACAAGGCTTCGTCTCCTTTAGTTGTACTCCAGGTATCAAAGCAATACAGCACAACTGGTCTGATCAGTGTTTTGTATATTGTAATCTTGGTATTACGAGATAGCTCATTTGGTTTTAAAAAATGTTGTAGTGCATAGTATATCTTATTTCCAGAGTTGATTCTAGCTTGTATTTCTTCCCTCATTGTGTTGGAGCAGTTAAAGATTGTACCCAGGCATTTGTATGTTTCCCTTCTTTTAATTGTCAATTATCTATGTGTATGTGGCCAGAGTTTTTAGCCATTCCGTCTCTTGAAATTACCATATATTCTGTCTTATCTTGGTTGATAACCCGCCCCATCTGTTGGGCTTTTTCTTTTAAGTAAGTCAATATTTCCAATGTCTTTTGTTCACTTTGCCCTATAATATCTATATCATCTGCATAACCAAGCAGCTTGCATGTTCCTCCAATATCACATTCCTCCTTTACCTTCCTTACAACTTTCTCTAGAGCCAGATTGAAAAGGAGCGGCGATAGTGCATCACCGTGTTTCAAGCCAGATGTTATTTGGAAGAGGTCTGATTTCCTGCCTTTATATGTTACTATATTATAAGTATCTTCCATGCATAGTCTGGTCATGTTGATTAACTTCCTTGGTATTCCAAATTCCTGCATAGCATTCCATAGACTATTCCTATGGACACTATAATAAGCCTTTCTAAAATCAACAAAAATGTTATGGAGATCTCTTTTATGTTCCCAATTTTTCTCGGCTATTTGTCGTAAGATAAATATCTGATCTATTGTTGATCTGTTTTTTGTCTAGAGTCCGCCTGGTAGTCACCTAATATGTCTTCTGAATATGGTTTTAGTCTATTTAGTAATACCGCGGATAATATCTTATAGCTTGTGGACAGTAGTGATATCCCTCTATAATTATCACATTGGAACTTGTCTCCTTTCTTAAAGATAGGTATCAATAATGACTCTTTCCAGTCATGGGGTAATTATTCTGTCCTCCCGATTTTTATTATTAGTTCGTATAGCTTTAGATTTAATGCATGGCCACCTGCCTTTATAAATTCAACAGCAATACCATCAGCCCCAGTTGCCGTATTGTTTTTAAGTCGTGTTATTATATATAGGATGTATTCAAAAACAGGTTCTTCAATTTGTGGTTCACATGTTAGAACAACTTCCTGTGGGAAAGTGTTACTTGGAGCTTCACAAGTATTCTTTCCATGCGTTACACATTTCCTCATTGGTATTTATCATATTCCCATTTTTGTCTTTTAAACCATATATGTTGTGTTGGTGCCCTCTTTTTATTGACTTCAGTCCTTTAAAAAACTTTCTGGATTCATTTTTCAGTTGATTAGTTCGCATATCTTTGATTATATTGCTCATGTATTCTCGCTTCTACTGCCGAACAATTTTTGTAGCCTCTTTACATTCAGTTCTATATTGCTCTTCATTTTGGATATTGTTGATGTCATTTAGCCATAACTGTCTGGCATTCTTTTTCCTAATGACTGCTTCTTAACATTTTTGATTGAACCATCTGTTTTTTCTATGCGTGGTTAACACACCGAGACATTCTTCTGCAGTAGTTTGAATTGTATTCTAGATGTTCAACCAATTTTGGCCAACGCTTTCCTCCAACGGGTTTTGAAGAATTTCAAGTTTACATTTTATTTCATCTGCAAATTTCTCTTTGACTGTAATTTCTTGTAGTTTTCCTCTGTTATATGTTGGGGGTAACCTTTGTAGTTTAGCATAGAAAGCTCTCTTAAGTTTTATCTTAAATGTTGCCCCAACGAGGAAGTGGTCGCCGTGGCACTCAGCTCCTCTATAGCTTCTAACTTGTTGTATGGTTGATGCATTTTTGTTGTTAATTAAAATTTGATCTATTTGATTATAGGTTCTCTTGTCACATGATTTCCAAGTTGGTTTATGTATATCTTACAATATATCTGCTACCATCTTAACTATTTTAAGAGCATTAATGTGATACACCCCTACTTCCAATTTTCTGCCATGAATTTCTGTTTGTTTAGGACCCAGTTTTTGTTTGACACTGAAAGTGGTATCAATAATGACTCTTTCCAGTCATATATATATATATATATATATATATATATATATATAAGTCGCTGACGCTATAAAATATATGAAGAAAGGAAAAACAGCTGGACCAGATGAAATCACAATAGAAGAATTAGAAGTATTGGGTTAAATTGGAGTAAATATATTAACGAAAATGTTAAACGATATTTACAGCAGTGGATTTACCCAGTGATATGCTGAAATCTGTATTTATAGCTATACCAAAAAGACCAGGAGCAATTGAATGTGAAGAATTTCATAACCTCATAAACCATATCACTAAGCTTCTGCCCAGAATCATAATGAGAAGAACCAGAAAGAAAATAAAAATGGAAATTAGTGAAGAACAGTATGGATGTGTGGTGGGAAAGGGCACAAACAATGCAATACATACATTGCGGACACTAATAGAAAGGTCAATAGAGAAACAGAAAGACATATATTTATTCTTCATAGATTATACTAAGGCATTTGATAAAATAAAACATGATGAACTGATTAAAATGTTGGAAGATATTAACATTGATGGGAAAAATTTAAGAATAATAAATAATATTTACTGGAACCAATTAGCAGCAATTAAAATTGGAAATAAAGAGGGTAGTTACGAACACATAAAGCTAGGAGTACGACAGGGATGTGTCTTGTCACCAGATCTCTTCTCCCTATATAGCGAAGTAATAATGAGAGAGATCAAAGAGATGCCAGGAATACTAGTTGGAGGTCATAATATAAATAGTATACGCTCTGCAGATGACACAGTATTGGTGGCAGATAAATCAACAGACCTACAACAATTGTTGGACACTGTAGTAACAGAGAGTGCAAGGAAAGGACTCTCCTTGAATATCAAGAAAACAGTAACAATAGTGATATCAAATAAAATGGTGACACCAAAATGTGACATAGAAATAGAAGGAAAAATTCTTAACCAAGTGGATAATTTTAGATACCTAGGGATATTATTTTAACATCAGATGGAAGATGAACAACAGAGATTAAGAGCAGAATAGGGCATGCAAAGGCCGCATTTCAGAAAATTAAGAGTATCTTGTGCAATAGATCACTATCACTGAGTGTAAGAAAGAGAGTGCTGAAATGCTATGTAGAAACAGTTTTGCTGTATGGCAGTGAATCTTGGAACGTAAATGACACAAAATAAGAAGAAATTAGAAGCAACAGAGATGTGGTTCCTGAGACGAATGTTTTGAATTCCTTGGACTGCCAGAGTAACTAACAACAACTGCCTGAAACAGGCTAATGAAACTAGAACACTATATACAACAATAAGAAAGAGACACACAGCTTTCCTTGGTCATGTAATGAGAAGAGAGGCATTGGAGAAGATCATGAAAACTGGACAGATCGAGGAAAAGAGAGGCAGAGGCAGACAAAGAGAAATGATGCTGGATGGATTGAGACGGTGGCACGGAGGAATATCAGCAGCAGAGTTGATTCAGAAATCCAAAGACCGAGATCTGTGTAGAGCCATGAACGCCTATGCCAGCTGGCAGGGAACTTGATGATGATGATGATTATGATATATATATATATATATATATATATATATATATATATATATATATATACACACACACACACACACACACACATACACACACACACACGTATGTTTGACTGGAAAGAGTCATTATTGATACCTCGTTCAGTGCCAAACAAAAATTGGGTCCTGACCAAACAGAATTTCATGGCAGAAAATTGGAAGTTGTGGTGTATCCCAATAATGCTTTTAAAATGTTTAAAATTGTAGCAGATATATTGTATTATATATCAAATTAAAGAGGATGGCACAAGGAGCATGACAGTGTTAATAATTCATTGATAGGTTAGAAATATTATGACATTAATGAGAGGTTTAATAATAACAAATGAAATTAAAAAGTTTAAAATTATTTGAAAATTTCACTTACCATGCCGTTATTTGTAATCCACTGCAGCTAATCCAGTTAACTTTACTAAATAGTGTTACACACACCACTTTTGTTCAATAATATCACAAGAACTGCACCACAACACCAATAAAATATAACTAAAACATAATATTTTGAAGCACATAATTTTCACCAAAAAAATGGAAAATATCAGGAAAACACCACTCAGATTGTACTGAGAAGAAGACCATAAACACTATTTTCTATTTAGATATAATTGTCATTCTTTTAAATTAAATTATTTAAATACTCCTTAAATACTTTGTGATAGGCAAAACACATTTAGGGAGATAAATGTGGTCCATTAGCGCATTCATAATTCGATATGTGCCATCATATTATGACATATTATGACGAACTTTCACTTTCAGTGTCTTTTTCCATTACTACGAAATAATATAACTGACTAACTGAATAATGCACTTGGTTTCAGTTTTATAATCGTTCACAAAGTCTTTGAAATTTCTATAACTATAATATAAAATTGTTTAAAACGGTAATTTTATTAATATATGAGGTCCAAAACCAGAAGGTTTTGTTATTTCGATGTTCAAATCAAAACAATCAAGAATCAAGTGCTTTCTAAGGGCATATATGGTTGTCAGCGTCCTGTTTCAAACTGCGAAATATTTCTGTTTCATTTTCAAGTTACCGAAGTTAACTAACAATTGCGGAAACATAAGAAAAGGGGCAAATAAACCACTGTTTAAACTGTGGCGATTTAAAGGGCCACGGCCGTCACTGTCAGTCAATTGTATCGATTTAAGGGCACATGGCAGAGAAAGTTAAGAAGTGAGACAAGTTCCAATGTGAAAATTATAGAGGAATATCACTACTGTCCACAAGCTATAAGATACTATCCGCAGTATTACTAAATAGACTAAAACCATATTCAGAAGACATATTAGGTGACTGTCAGGCAGGTTTTAGAAAAAACAGATCAACAATGGGAATATAAAAGAGATCTCCATAACATTTTTATGAATTTTAAAAGGCTTATTATAGTGTCCATGGGAATAGTCTATGGAATGCTATGCAGGAATTTGGAATACCAAGGAAGTTAATCAAAATGAGCAGACGAAGCTTTGAAGATGCTTATAATATAGTAAAATATAAGGGCAGGAAATCAGACCCTTTCCAAATAGCATCTGGCTTGAAACAGGGTGATGCACTATCGCCGCTCCTTTTCAACCTGGCTCTAAAGAAGGTTGTAAGGAAGGTAAACAAGGAATGTGCTATTGGAGGAACATTCAGACTGATTGGTTATGCAGATGATATAGATATTTTAGGGGAAAAAGAACAAAAGACATTGGAAATATTGACTCACTTAAAGGAAAAAAGTCCAACAGATGGTGCTGGTTATCAACCAAGGTTAAACA
>OY992884.1:64940666-64978166 GCA_963921405.1 Cepaea hortensis
GAAGAAGAAGAAGAAGAAGAAGAAGAAAAAAGAAGAAGAAGGAGAAGAAGAAGAAGAAGAAGAAGGAGAAGACGAAGAAGAAGAAGAAGAAGAAGAAGAAGAAGAAGAAGAAGAAGAAGAAGAAGAAGAAGAAGAAGAAGAAGAAGAAGAAGAAGAAGAAGAAGAAGAAGAAGAAGAAGAAGAAGAAGAAGAAGAAGAAGAAGAAGAAGAGAAGGAGGAGGAGGAGGAGAAGAAGAAGAAGAAGAAGAAGAAGAAGAAGAAGAAGAAGAAGAAGAAGAAGAAGAAGAAGAAGAAGAAGAAGAAGAAGAAGAAGAAGAAGAAGAAGAAGAAGAAGAAGAAGAAGAAGAAGAAGAAGAAGAAGAAGTAGGGGTGTCGGCGAAGATACCAAAAACAGACAGAAAATTAAAAGCGTATGTCGATATCTTGCAACGCGGAATTTTACCGAGCGAAAATATATAGAACTCCCCTTAGAAGAAGACCTATAAATTTTGTTGCCAAGGGAAACAAAACCAGTCTACGTGGTGACAACAGTAAAGTTAGATTTGGAAAGAGCAGTACAATGGCGGGGTGCACGTGTGGACTGAGAGTAAAAATGAGAGACAGTTTAACTTCGTGGAACGGGGGTACATCGATATAAAAAAAGTTTACTACTTCACGAGACAGACTGGCGTCTGTCGCGAAGAGGTAACGAATGCGATTCGCATGTCATGTTCAAAATTGTGTACCCTGATCTGGAAGCAGGCAGTCATGCTTTCATTTTTAACAATGGTGAAAGCGTAAATCGTTCAGAAAACCATCGCTAACTATTGAATCTGCTTCCTCGCCTAGTGAATTGCAAAACTCGAATAACATTGTGGAGTTGATTGCGGCATCCTGTAAAGGACAATGCAATTTAACACGAGTCAGACGACAGTGAACAGCAACAGCATTTAAACTATTTGTCAACTGTTTTATTCTTCAATAAAATTGATGGAAATATTATTATTCTCATATCTTACTTACATTCCAGAAACTCACCAGTAGTCAATTGTATGATTAACAAGTTCACAGCAGCGTGTGGCGAGGCAGGCGGGATACTTTTTTCATCTATTCGGGAAATAGAACACACCTAACGGTCTGTAATGAAAATGTGCGAATCAATATGCATTTGCAACTGTCAAAAACTGTCTGTTATTTACTGCCAATATAGTACCTTGCGATGTGTGGCAGGGGTGTCTTGAGCCTGAAGAATTAAGACCGAGAACGTGCAGGTTAGAGTTTACATTATGCCCCCGACAGGAAAAAAAAAACAAAAAACTTTGGCATTCTATCCACTCGGCCAGCCGCTCCTCCAATATGCACCATTTGATGAATATATCCACGTTCTTTTTATAGCAGCTCTAAGACACGTGGAGAAAACATTATCCCAGGCCAATTTTTTTTAGAACTGTTTGGCAAAATTTAGTTGAGTTGAGTTAAATCAAGAACCGACACTTCAAGACTCGGGGCATTTCCCAACACTAATGGTACTAATTGCAATACGATAATGTCATCGTTTGGCCATTCCACTGACAACTATTAGTCGGCCAGGGCATCGGATCACTCACTGCTTAACCATTCTTTCCGGGCAATGAGGCTGTATCTGTGCTTATACACTCTACACACGATTCGAAAAGGCCCTGGCCACATCTGCGTTATCATTCACAAAAAAATCATTCAGTTATGCAGATCCAGCCAATTTTTCCGCCAGCTAATTTTCAGCACATCCACTGGCTCCAGGGAAAATATCACATGAATACTCCATATGTTAGATTTTTGTTTTTAAATTGACACATGCCATTGTGCATGAAGCATGCCTGCCTTCACCCTGCTCAGCATGCTCTTTCAGTCCTTTACAATAACAGTGTGTGTGCTGTTGTATCCTCCAGCAGGCATAACGAAGCAGTGACTGCCTCAACCTCCATTCTCAGGCTAGATGTTGTGGTATCATACGCAAGGGCTCGTTTTCACTAAATGCTGTCTATTAACCTTCGCTATGAACACTTCTTTTGCATCTTAGTACAGAGCCATGCATACATACAAATACATCACCAGGGCACAAATCGATGCGAATCAGTTGTTACACCTCCAGTTCAGCGCTGTCTTCTGGCCAATCCCCACACTATCGATCCAGTATGATTATTGCTGTGGACAGATCTGACATTTCTTCTGGCATTCTTACACAATCCTTTTGTCTTCCAATGTGTTCGAGAATGCATACTTCTCTGACTGTTTCCTCTGCCTGAGCCATCCACGATTTTCCTTTTATCAGTCTGTGATCTAAATCTGAGTCCAGGGTTGTATGCAGGATATGTTCCTTGTCCTTAGATTCTCGGACTGTTGCACATTTAGTCTGTTTGGAATCGTTAAGAAAGCCAGGATATATCACACACACACTATCGGCTTGTCCCTAGTGCACCCCAGGAACACATTCATAGCTTCATTCTGTATGCGCTCTAATTTCACAAGCTGATTCTTTGACAATATACAAAACACTGATCAGACCAGTTGTGCTGTATGGCTCTGAAACCTGGAGTACAACGAAAGGAGACGAAGCCTTGTTACAAACCTTTGAGAACAAAATTTTAAGACGCATCTTTGGACCCATTAGGGATACACAAAGTGGAGAGTGGAAAAGAAGAAGTAACAAAGACATTTATTATCTGTTTAAGTCCCCGCTAATCACTGGTATCATGAAGGCTAATAGACTACAATGGCTGGGGCATATAGAAAGAATGGAAGATAATAGGGAAACAAAACTCGCTTACACTCAGGAAATAAATGACCGTAGACCCCGAGGTAGACCAAGAAGGCGGTGGAGAGATAATACATGTACAGACCTACAAGCACTTGGAATCAACGACTGGCAAGAGAAGGTCCACCAGAGAGACGAATGGAGACGGATTGTATTTGCAGCAAAGAACCTCAATGGCTCGGAACGCTGAAGAAGAAGAAGAAGAAGAAGAAGATTCTTTGACACTGTGAGCAATAGCAATATATACTCATTACTGAGATAATCGATTGACGATAGAGTATGTACAACACTCATTGTTCCATGCCCAGTTCTGCCAGTCTTTAGGGCACACATCTTCTTCTTAGATCTGATAACATCTTGCACGTAATCCCTGAACGACAGGCTTTTGTTGCAGGTGATTCCTAGATCTCGCAGGCTACTTTTTATGTTTTATTTCTGCCATTTATTTTAAGACCTGACACGTTAACCCTAACAATCCTATCAGTGAACACCATAACTCAGACGCCCTATCTGGGTTAATGATACTACCTATCTATGTGCACCGGTCGATCCCTTTGTTTACTGTCTCCTATAAATATTGCGCAATATGCGTTCAATCGATATAAGAACAGGAGTGCGACAGGGATGCCCCTTATCACCTCTACTATTCTAACTGACTATAGATTGGATTATGAAGACAACTGCAAACATTTTAGAAATGAATTGAAGGAACTTCTTTGACAACACATCTCGAAGATCTGGACTTAACTGATATTGCCCTCTTTCCTCACACACAAAACCAGATGCAGGAAGAACTATCAACATTAGATAGGAGGCCACTACAATTAGGATTAAACGCCCATAGGGGATATACTAAGATATGAGAAGAAATCATGCAAATGATAACCTGATCTTCCTTGGTGAAACCTCAGTTCAAGAGAAGGAGTCACACATGTTAGGTAGCAATGTAGACAAATCACCATCAACATGTGCTATGCCGATACGTGTGAGTGGTCTTGATTAGCAATCGCACACGATCACCGGTGTCGTGGATCAGCTCGGTGTTCTTGTCCCGACAATACCACGTGGCCAAGCCATCAAGATATTTACTTCTCTGCCTTCCCCTCGTTCTTTCCCCCTTAATATTGCCAGTTGTTACCACGTTATCCACTGTATTTCTTCTTTTAGTGTGTCTAAAAATATGTGACTGTCTCAGTCTAATTTCTCTAATCAGATGTTGGTTTTCATCTGTTTCTTGTAGGACTTGGTCATTGGTTTTTCTGTCTGTCCATGTTATTCTTTGCATTTTCCCACATAACCACATTTCTACAGCCATGATATGTTTTTCAGCTTGTCGACTCACTGTCCAAGCTTCACATCTATACAAAAGAATAGGTTCTATCTAATACTGAAACAATCTTTTTCTCGTTGCAAATAATATCTTTTTGTTGGTCAGATTGTTTTCCATCTTGCAAAAGGCTACCTTCGCCATGGCGATTTCTTGTTCAAATCTCTTCAAGGCATCCCCCATCAGATATTATGACTTTTCCCTGGTTAAAGTAACGATTCACTTGTTTAAGAATATTCACATTTACTTGTATATTACATGGTGGTAGTTCATTCTTCCTAGTGACGACTGTAATCAGTGTCTTTTCACAATTTAATTCTAACCCTAGTTGTACACTGTGTGCAACAACCGCATCTATCAAATGCTGCAGACAATGCTCATTGTTGCAATCAATATTGTATCATCTGCATATTTAATGCTATTAGTGTTACGCACCTCAATGGCGATTCCTCTCATATCGTCTACATTTATGGGGGAAAAATGTCACTATAAAGGGAAAAAAAGATCTGGAGACATTACACATCCCTATAGCAACCTCTCTTAATAGGCTGATATTCACCTACTACAATATCAATCTTTATGGCAGCTTGTTGTTTCCAATATATGTTTGTCGCAAGTCTAATGTCTGTCCCATCAATTTGCAGACCTGTAAGCATCTTTCATATGTTGGAATTTATTACTTTATCGAAAGCCTTTGTGTAGTCAATAAAGCAACGATGTAGGTCTTTATTTACTTCTATAGAACAATCATTTAATGTTCTTAGCTTATACACATAATTTACGAACCCACTATGATCTTCTCCTTTTTCGGGTTGTATTTTCTTCCTATCTCCTTGCATGATAATTCTTAGCAAAATCTTCGTGATGTGGCTCATTATACTAATTGTTCGATGTAGGTCATATTCCAAGACACCTGACTCTTTCGAAATTGCGATAGATCTATAATTACATGTTCAGGGTGGAACTGAACATACGCGATAAACACAATATTGCACTATTTCTTGTCTGTCATATTTTGCTGCATATCGTAAGTATGCACCAAACTTGTTTTTGCTTGTGTGGTAATGGAAAGGACCACGAAGGGACTTAATACTCTGAAAGTTATTGCAGCGCAGAAATGGTACAAGGCACGTGTACACAATATATCAGCGTCTGATAATCTCGGTGATTGAGTTTGATCTGAGACTGGCCACAACATCTCATAGCCAAACTGGAACGCATTCAAAACAATGACAATGCAAGTCATTCTAGGTTGTAGAAGGGACATCATTATTATACATATGTATGCAGAATACACTGGTTCTGCCATCCATATAAGACAACGTGTTCCAGGCTAAGATGTACCTAAGGGTCGCAGGAGACGGTAAGCAATTCCTGTACGAAGCTTTAGGTGATAAAAATGGGAAATAGGGTGAGGAAAAGCAGATCATGGATGACACAAGCTGAAGACACAAACAGACAGGTGTATGGATTTGATGGGATGGCGCGTGGAGAAGAATATACCAGACAAGAAATAGTGCTATATTGTTTAAGGCGTCTATGTTTCCAATAGGGTAGGGCATATACAGACATCAGAAGGCTAGAGCAGCTTTTATATCACTAGGAAGTCCAAGGAATTAAACTTACAAACAATCTTAGGCTAATAAATTATAATAATAAATAAGTACTACTGTATGATATATATATATATATATATATATATATATATATATATATATATATATATATATAGAGAGAGAGAGAGAGAGAGAGAGAGAGAGAGAGAGAGAGAGAATACAATGATATGACAGAATCACCAGTGTCAAGGTCTTGGAGAGAACTAGACAATAGCCAGTGAACAATTGGTCAATCAGTTATCAGTTGGGGTATCTTCACTGCACTCCGGACATGTCCATAGGTGCTCAGATCCTCCCCCCAGCATATGCATCAGCGTCCGGTGGCTAATAGTGCCAGTTCTGTGTTGGTTGACGAGGCGCCTTGTTTTCCCAATGTACCTCTCGCGTCTGGCTGTGCCGATTCTTACTCCCAAGTCATTCATCCTGGACAGCGATGTGGATTCACTGACATCAAAGTCCTCTGTTCTAGCCATATCTTTAAGGACGTTAATAAAATCGGCACGATCCATGGGCTGGCCATCTACAGGGGGCGCAGAGCCAGCCAGTTTATCAGCTCGTTCATTTCCCTCGACTCCCGGGACGAAGATGAAGGTGACTTTAGGAACAACAGACTTCCGCAGCGACTCAGTCCACTGTCTACGTACAGGTCCAGCTTCGATCTTCTGAACCATGCTCATTGAGTCACTTGGTACACTGGTTGGTACACGTTGGTATAATGCTGTGATTCCAGCCATATAAAAGCCTGTGTAACTGCCATCACCCCCATCGTCATGCTGCTCGTTTTCATAGAGTGGGCACCACTGGATTCTTTAACTGTTCGGTCCGCTGAACGGGCTGTAAATGCCCGCGCACTTCTCTGCTGCTTTACAACAGATCCATCTGTATAGATGAGCACTTCAGGGCTATCTGAGTGTTCATAGAAGAGCGCGTTGACTTCTGCATTGACAGCGACAGGGTTCTGCTCTCTGCATCGTCTGTCGAGTGTGACAATGCAGGAGAAAGTGCACTTAAAAGCTGGAGGCACCAGCACCCATTCCTTGCCGGGGTTGATACTGGTAAGACTGCAGACCTGTCTGACGACATCTTCCGCCCGACCCATGCATGATTTGCCTCTCTTTAGCCTGTCACCCTTTTCTCTGAATATAGCGTCATGCAGAGGGTGCTGCTCATCTGCACTTATTTTTAAGTATGCACGAGCACTCCAGACCTTGATCCTGTGTTCCATTGTCGGGAAGTCAAGGAGGTATCTCATTGCTACACAGCTGGTGTCTTTCGTGCAGCCTAAAATGATGCGCATGGTTTCGTTTTGTACCTTTTCAAGTCTTCCAATCTGTGTAGAGCTGACAGTGAGGAAGGCCAGTGCATACTCGATGCGTGAAAGCACCAGTCCTTGGAACAGAAGTATTAGCAGTCTTTGTTGGATATTGGCATCCACCATGACTCTCATTGCTGACAAACCTTTTCGAGCTTTCATTATAACATAATCGACATGATCTCTGAAGGACAGGCTTCGATCAAGCCTCACGCCAAGATATGTTATTGACTGGGTTCTACTCAAAAGGCCCCTATCTATTCTTACTGCCGGCAGGTCTGTGTTCACAATATGGTTATTTAGGGAGAACCATGTAACCGATGCCTTTGCAGGGTTGACAATGAGGACATTCTATCTAGTTCGCCCTGCATATCATTGGCAACCTCCTGTCTATCTAGACCCTGTCGATACACAAGAATGTCGTCAGCAAATGACAGAGTCCTACGCCTCCCGCCCAACTGTTGTTCAGTGATCGGCACTGTATACACGTTGAATAGTACTGGTGACAGTGGCGAACCCTGCTGCAATCGTGGACATATCGTTATCGGCTCAGAAGACCAACTCCCTCATCTTAGCACCAACTTATTTTGGAGCAGAGCTGCAGCTATCCATCGTACAAGGTGACGGTGCACTTTCAGTTTGAGGAGGGTTTGCATCAAGTGCTCCAATGATACTCTATTGTATGCGTCCTCTAAGTCTATGGCGGCCACACATGTCTCTTCTCTGACCTGAAATCATTCGTAAACATTTTGAGCAAAGACTGCACATTCAGCCATGACTCTTTGTTACGTCTGTATCCTCCAAGTGTGGGCGGGAGCAGCCGAGCTGTTCCAAGTCACAAGCAAGTCTGTGTGCTACAATTTTCTCCAGTAGCTTGCCAACAGTGTTCTGTATCGTAATGATTCTGTAGCCGCTTATCTTGGAATGGTCTTTGTTCGGTTTTGGCAGCGGCAGCAAGTAGCTGTGTAGCTATTCTTCTTTGATCTGACCCCTCTGGTTACTGGTGTTGAATTCTCTGGTCAGTTCCTCCATGTCATCATCTGACATCATCAGTAGGTCACCATATCAGATGCCGTCTGGGCCTGGGGCGGTGTTAGGTGATTTCTTGAGCATTGCACGTATTGTCTCAGCTATGATTTTGCACTCTTCGTCTGTCCCGACCCCCTCACACAACTGAGAAAGTGTCATTGCAGTTCTCTGTCTGGCGGGCTCGTCTTTCTGGTCAGTCTGTTCTATGTAGCGTGCAAGAAGGGCCTTACCTTTATCCGCATCCGATTTTTTTCCATGTGAGGTCTGTGCCTTGAAAGTCTGGAATACCCCTACGTTGAGCGCCGCCGTTCATGCTCTTATGGAGGCGCCAGCATGTCGTAAGAGATCGCCCGGAGCACACCTTCCTGCAGAACTCGTCCCATTACTCGGCCTTGGCCTGTTTGGCGCAGGATTTGAATAAAGTCATCGTCCTATGGACCTCAGTCTTCAGGTCCGCCAACTCAACCTGTGGCATGTTGGCCTTTCTGGCTTTTTGCCAGTCTTTGACAGCTTGCCTCTTTCCCAGTCTTGCCCTTTCGACCTCGCCATTCCACCATGGTGGCTGCAACCATCTTTCTTGTCTCCTGCGGGAGGAAGTTAGTTTTCTCCTTCTGATCTTGCTTATGGCGTCTTGACCAGTGTTGTCGTACGGCAGGGCATTTGTCTTGTTTCCTTGACTCCTGGCCCTGTCTTTCTCGATCAGGATGATACAAGGGTAGTGGTCACTGTCGTGGTATCCCAGTGTGCCCCACGGGCACCTTGGTGCGATGGTGGGTGACACCAGAGCCAAGTCAATGACGCTGTCAGAGTCACCTGGTCGAGTGGCTATTCTAGTGACCTTCCCATCATTCAAACAGACTAGGGCAGCAGATGCCATGGCGTCCTCCAGATCTTCCCCCTGTCTATTGGTGATGCAATTCCCCCATTGACTGCCTCTGGCATTGAAGTCCCCACATAAGATGATATGCCTTTCCTCCATATCGAACAAACTCTGCCATTGTCGCACGTCGACCTTCCCATTTCGCACATAAACATTCACGATTACAAGCTGCATTGGTGTCATTATTCTTAACGGCTGCACTTGCAGGGCATCACTGTTTGACTGCATCACAATTGGTCAATAAAATACGCTAGTGCTGGATAGGCCGTAAGTTGCGAAAAGCTGAAAATAGTATAACTAGAAAGACCTAGGTCTGGAATCCACAGGAAGAAAGAAATATCGGAAGATCTAAAAACACAAAGGGAAGAGAAATAGACACATTCATGAATAATTTGGACCTGTATCAAGCTGGATAGGATGGCTAAAGTTATCGGGACTTAGAGTGAGATGGTTGAAGGCCTACACCCCAAAGTGGGATACAGGGTGAACGAAGAAAAAGAAATAATCCTTTTAAATAATATGCAAAAACAACGCTGTCATATGTTTCACTGCCATCACGGTAGTTTCAAAGACTCTGTCATAATTTCCCCATTAGTTCTACCGCGTCGTCGTCTATGACGCCTGGTGAATACGGCCAGGGGTCTACCAGTGAGCGACGCTAACCACACTGTGTCAGGAAGGGCCAGTCGATGAACGCATGTGAGACATGATCTCCACGCAGTGACGCAGGCACAGCGTTTAGCCGGCAGATGGCTTGGGAGTGTTGACGAAGACAGACGTGAGTGAATGAGGCTCGTATGTATGAACGCCTTAGAGAGAACGCCTGTGAGAAGATATGACTGTGCGCCTGTGAGTTGGGTAGTAGTGTATTGATATGTGTATTGAATGTATTATTGCATTGTCATTGTAATTGTATGATACATGCAATTGCTGCGACGAGTGAGATTTGTGAATAAAGTGTTTGCATTGTAAGTGTAGTTCGTCACGTTAAGTCATTCTGTGACAGTGTTTTGTATCACACTTGTTGGTATGTACGAGCCAGTGTCATTGCTGTAAGCAAGACGCTGACAGTTGAGGGCCTACACCCCAAAGTGGGATACAGGGTGAAAGAAGAAAAAGAAATAATCCTTTTAAATAATATGCAAAAACCACACTGTCATATGTTTCACTGCCATCACGGTAGTTTCAAAGACTCTATCATCTCTTATTTTGTTTATATATTTGCTATTTACCCGCGTGTAAAGCAGACGCTTCTTCATAACTTAGTAACTGTTGGTTGCAGGTAGTGAAGAACACACTGGAGTTCCCTTTGTCTGACACATATACAAATTCTAATGAATGACGAGTTATGGAAGAAGTCGGTTTCTACCAACTGGTAGGGATAGTAGGGTTCCATAAGTTTCTAGTGTTTGTTTTATTATTCATTTAGCGATATGTACCTTTATCCTATTTTCTAACAGTCGTTCCGTTCTGCCAAAGTAGGTGGACTGGCATTTATACTGACATTGCTAACTATTACACACGGAGGTATATGGCAATAACGTAAACAAACATGATGTGGTGGTCTCCTTAAAATTGCGTGAAACATACCACAATGTGCTTTGTGTGTTTTACTTGAAAGGATGCAGTTTAAGTAGCTTTAATATATCTACAGTTAAAATTAAACTTCGATTTTCGGTACTTGGTTATCCACATTTATACATTACTAGCTGACCCGGCCCGGCTTCGCCCAGTCCCTGGTGGGGAGCATCTCATTTAATTCATATAAGTAGTCATATAAGTTCCCGTTCCCGACTATCTGTCTGTCTGTCTGTCTGTCTGTCTGTCTGACCCGGCATCGCCCAGCTCCTGGTGTGGAGCATCTCATTTAATTCATATAAGTAGTCATATAAGCTCCCGTTCCCGTTCCCGACTATCTGTCAGTCTGTCTGTCTGTCTGTCTATCTGTCTGTCTGTCTGACCCGGCCCGGCTTCGCCCAGCCCCTGATAGGGAGCATCTCATTTAATTCATATAAGTAGTCATATAAGTTCCCGTTCCCGACTGTCTGTCTGTCTGTCTGTCTGTCTGTCCCTCTCTGTCTGTCTGTCTGCCTGTCTGTCTAATCATTTATTGGTTGCATTTAGAACAAACTTAGATAAACGAAGACCAACTTACAAAAAGCATTATAAAGAGCACTTGAAAGATCTTTACATTTCCCCCCAACAATTAACTTGGGTAAATGGAGCGACGGCAGCAGCAGCAGAAGAAGAAAAAGGAGGAGTTGGAGGAGGGAGGAGGAAGAGGGAGGTGGAGGAGGGAGGAGGAGGGAGGAGGAGAGGTAGGAGGCGGGATAGGGAGGAGGCGGGGAGGGAGGAGAGAGGAGGCGGAGGGAGAAGGAGGAGGGAGGTGGAAGAGGGAGAGGGAGGAAGGAGGGGGAGGAGGAGGGAGGAGGAGGAGGAATGTGGAGGGAGGAGGAGGGATGTGGAGGGAGGTGGAAGAGGGAGAGGGAGGAAGGAGGGGGAGGAGGAGGGAGGAGGAGGAGGAATGTGGAGGGAGGAGGAGGGATGTGGAGGGAGGAGGAGGAGGAGGGAGGAGGTAGAGGGAGGAGGAGGGAGGAGGAGGAGAGAGGAGGGAGGAGGAGGGAGGAGGGGGAGGAGGGAGGAATAGGAAGGAGGAGGAGGGAGGAGGAGGAAGGAAGAGGAGTGATTATGAGGAGGGAGGAGGGCGAGGAGGAGGAGGAGGGAGGAGGAGGGAGGAGGAGAAGAGAGGAGGAGGAAGGAAGAGGAGTGATTAGGAGGAGGGAGGAGGGCGAGGAGGTAGGAGGAGGAGGAAGAGGGAGGAGGAGGGTGGAGGATGAAGGAGGAGGAAGAGGGAGGAGGAGGAGGAAGAGGGAGGAGGATGGAGGAGGAAGAGGAGGGAGAGGGAGGAGGGCGAGGAGGTAGGAGGAGGAGGAAGAGGGAGGAGGAGGAAGGAGGAGGGAGGAGAAAGAGGGAGGAGGAGGATGGAGGAGGGAGAGGGAGGAGGGGAAGAGGAAGAGAGTAGGAGGAGGAGGGGAGAGGAGGAGGAGGAGGATTATAACTCATATGCCTGTAGATAACTCCAGCGAAAATGTGGGTCTGTCTATCTATCTGACCCGGCGTGGCTCCGCCCAGCTCCTGGCAGGTAGCGTCTCATTAAATTCATACAACAACAAAAAAGTAACTTAAAAGAATGTCCTTCCACACACCATCCATTATTTTTAATGAAAACTGTTTCTAATCACCTACATGACTGTAGATAACTTCTTAAGCATAAAAAGATGAGTTGCAATGTTATGCATTATGCATTATTCTTATGAAAACTTTGAAAATGCCTTACAGATTGTATCATTATTTATTATAACTTATATGCCGATAAATAACTATAGACAATGAGTTTATAAATCTTTGAAAACGATGCAACAATATGACTATAAGGTATACAGAAAAGTTATTAAAGGTTATGCCCCTTGAAACAACTTTTACAGAGTTACGTCCCCTCGCTATATAGAAATTACAATGTAAAATGAAATAATATTAAGTAAGCAGCCGATTTCACACGAAAAAATATCACAGTTGGCAGCGCGGGAATGAGAGGAAGGCGTGTAGAAAATTTTATCTCAATCGGATGGACCGTTCGTGAACGCATAAAGGACATACACACACACCCACACACATCCTTTTTAATATATAAGATGTCTGTGTGTGTGTGTCGTTGTGTTTTTGTCTACGTAAAATGACTATTTATTTGACTGTGTGTGTCTCTGTTTGTGTGACTGTATGTGTTTTTGATTATGTGACTGCATATTTGACATTTTGTAACTTTTTATGCGACTATGTGTGTTTCTTTGTGTCTATGTTTGTGTGATTGTGAACGTTTATGTTTGTCTCTGTGTGAATATGTTCTTTTGTGTATGTCTGTGTCTGTGGGACTCTATGTGTCTTTGCTTATGTGACTGTATGTGTGACTGTATATATGAATTTGTGGGCATGTATGTATGGGCATACAATTGTATGAATTGTGCCGCACCCCGCGTAATTGCGTACGTTGAACAAGATCATGTCATAGTCATATGATAAGTACTGACCAATGAACAAAAGAGCATCTGTCAATTGGGACAATTCAAAAGATCGTTCGTCAGAAACTGCAATATCGGAAGGTGTGTTCACAGTGGGTACCACGGATGTTGACAGACTACCAAAAAGAGGTACGCATGGGATGGTATTTGAACCACTTGTTGCATTACAAAGTGGAGGGTGGTGCATTTCACTTCCGCATAGTGGCAGGCGATGAATCATGGTGTCACTACTTTGAGCCGAGCAGCAAAAGAGAGAGCATGCAATGGAAGCATGCTGGATCACCAAAAGCCAAAAAATTCAAGTTACCGTTTCCATTGGTAAGGTTATGCTGAAAGCATTTTTTTTTTTTTACAGTGAAGGCCTAATGTTAGCCGGTTTAAGAGAACCTAGTGTCAACATCAACTCTACCCACTACTTGTAAACACTAGACAAGCTGCAAAAAGCCATCAAGAATAAACGACCAGGCAGGATTTCTCGCGGTGAGATTTTGTTGCACGATAATGCTGTCCGCATGTTGGAAAGATTGTGCAGGAAACATTAGCAAGGAAGAAGTGGGAAATTCTGCAACATCCAGCCTGTAATTTTGATTTATTACCATGTGATTTTCGTTTGTTCGGACCTCTAAAAACTTTCTCAAGGGGCAACGATTTCACACAGATGCAGACGTAATGAACACGGTAAACACTTGCTTCATGAGCAACCACAATCCTTTTTTTTGCGGACGACATTCTCCGCTTACCTAAGCAATGGTTGCTTGCCTGAATGCCTACTGGGACTTCTTCTGACCAACCCATGATGTATAATTGTTTCAAAGTGAACGCTTTGTTTAATTCTACGACACCTGTTAATGTTTATTTCATGCTTGTGTAATAAAGTCACTGAAATGAACGTCCCTAATATATACGCACTAAGGTACACAGGATGTGAGTGATTGCATGTGCAACTGTACGCGTCTGTATGTATATGGTTGCTGTGTGACTTTATGTGTTGTGTGTTTGTATGTATTTAGCTGCCTGTATATGTGTTCGACTGGGCATCTTTGCTTTTGTGAGTTCGTGTGTGTAAGTATGTGTTTAACTTTATTAATCTAATACAAGTCATTGAGTAAGCTAACCACACACAAGAGAATTACAAAGAGAATAATTTTATCTAATGTCATCTGAACTGCTATTTTCTAAGGCATGTTTATTTATGTTGTTTTTTGTTTCGTTAAAAGAGATATACATATTTACTTTTAAATGAAGGGGGCGGTATATGCTGTATCTTTTGTATTGTGATGATAATATGTTATTTTTTATAGAAAACAAGTAAACCTGACTTGACCGTGTAAACAGAAAACCAAGTGTTACCTGGATTGTGACTGCCTGGAGAGACATGGGTATCCAAACGTCAATGTTATGCTACACTACAGTTGATCATTGGCTAATAATACATAAAGAAACTATACTGAGAAAATAAGAAGTTCCTTTTCTCCAAGATATATTGTATTGTCTATAGTATTTATTCAATGAATGTTTAAAAGGGGCATTTTTAAATTCTAAAGTCGGTAAAGTCTCTTACAGAAATCTCATATATTTATTATTATAACAAAACCCTTAATCCACTGAACCTAGCAACCTTTGTTATCTTTTGCCTACCCCTTCGCAGTTACTCTAACAAAAGCCAGTAGCACCGAAAATCTTGTAGCATGCATCTCATCTAATCGTTCTCATTCGATTTGGAAATGTCTATTTTAAACATGGATTTCGTTTTATTCTTCTCCTGTCTTTTATGCCTTACTTCACGACATTCACCTTCTTCACTGTACGCTTAGACGTACGTACTTTGTTCAGTACACATAAATGCAGTACATATTCTACAACCTCTTTAGACTGTTTTTCCACTGCTTCCTATCTTCAGTCTACCTAAATGTCCAATCTAGGTTCGTCTAAAGCACTGAATATGTACATTGCCGACATTCAACAGCTGATGCCAAATTCACTCACACATTCCAGTCTTACACCAGAAGAAAAGCAAGCGCTGTCTCAACGGTAACGTCCTCATGACATCGTCATCAAACTCGCTGACAAAAGTGGAGCAAGCTATATATTCCACTCTCCCTGCCTCTTTCCGTGTTGTCCTACTCCCTCACTGGCAGCTCGTTTACATGACGGCGAATCCACCTAACGCCTGCTATTATCTCGGCATCCGTCTTCGTTCACCAGTCTCTGAGTTAAATACCGCATTTTGATTTTATTCTGCTTACCTACGTTTGCTTTACATGGTTTCATTATAATTTTCTGCTTCAATGTAGTAACTTTAGTGTCATTTCCATTTTCGTATTTGATTTTTTTTTTGAAATTGTTATTTACTGATGAAGCCTTTGGCTTCAACATCCTCTTTTGTTCTTTCCCTTATTCTTTATGCAGTCGCAAGTTTGAAAGGCTGACCTACACTTCTTGCTTTACAATTTACACAGCTTTCACGGAGTTAAACAAATTTCACGTACACAAAATAAATTATCGAAGGTCGTGGTAATTTTTATTGCCCACTGTTTCAATGTGTAGTCAATAAACATCTATAAAGCATTATGGCGTCTGCCATTTGTTTGTGTTTTTGTATTCATTCTAGCCTGGTTACCCTTCTGAAGTCACTGACAGCTTCGTCGCAAAAATCACATATCCACACCCAAAAAAAAACAACAACCAGCAAATCATTATGTGCTGCTGAAGAAATGTAAATGATAACGATGCATATTCATGCCACTTTGAGCATTTTGCAATTACATCCAATGAGACGCTATCAAGCTAGGCTTGAGGGCCATGCGGGAATGCAAAGACGAATAATCTACCATCAAAGAACTAGTGTTGTCAGTCGCTATACACTGACCACTTATGGACTAATTGTTCTATGTGCAACGAGGATAATCTGTTGACGAGATAAATAACTATCCATGCATCAGATTTTATCTACTTAGATACAACAACCGCACAGTGGCGCAGTGGCCAGCACGCTTGCATGGCAACCCGGTGGTCTTGTGTTAGAGTCGCTATCGTTTAAAATTAACCTAAGCTTTCAGGTCCATCCATCCAAAGATGCATACCAGGACATGTCGTGGGAAGTAAAGATGATCGGGTTAATATTGAATGCGTATCAAGTTTGGTGGGGATGGCTTCAAAGATGTTACCACACAATACTTAGGAAAGTATCCATTCCTGCCGTCCCCTTGGAATCTGGACCTCTGCATGACTATTTCTAATGAATAAGCTAATCAGCTCTTGACAGTAACGGGACACCAGAGAAGTGTTCAACTTATTACCAACAATTTTATTGAGGCCCTTGCTCAAAACCTAACTTAAGTATATATACGTATATTGCAGAAAATATTAGAAGGAAACATGGTTTTCCCGGATAAGTATGTGAGTCAGCCTTTGGGATTGTTCAGCATTGACTCTGGTTAAACACTGTTTATATCTGTATCGTCTGGGAGGACAGACATCATTCACCTCTCTATGGTTTCGAGTTCCTCCTTGATGACACGGTGCACTGTGAAATATCACTAAGTTCTCTGTGATGTCCAGATTAGGTTGGGCTTCATCTTGACGAATGGTTTATATCTGGACTTCTGAGTCGTAAATAGACACTCTCGGAAACATGGAGTGTAAGTCAATAGATAACCATAGATCACTTTCCCAATAATCATCTTGATGATAGGCGACGAACAAAGTTTAATTCATTATTGATCATACCAACTTGAATATCGGTGACGAAACATATTTGAGTCATTGTTGATCTTATAAACTTGAATATAGGTGATGAAACATATTTGAGTCATTGTTGATCTTATAACCTTTATAAACTTTAATATAGGTGATTAAACAACTTTTAGTCACAGTTGATCATATTAACTTGACTCCACAACAGTAGTTATGCTATATGAAGTCTTATTAAACCATATACCCCTGTCAGGTCGGATAGTCTGTCCATGTTATTGTATGTTCAATTGTGTTTACTTGCTACATGACCCATAATATTTATAATTGTCATCTCCTCAGAGGGAGTCAATGTGTAGATGCAGAACGTACTTTTTACAGGGCAAGCGGATACTTAAACCTAATGATATTACATGACTAAATGGTTAGAAAGGTTGAATTTTGTGTTGCTGATTCCCATAAAATGTAATCCGATTGTTTCTCTCAGCTTTAGTTATTGAGATAACTAAAACGACCTTCTTAGTGTGGCAATTGTTATGTACAAGCCAAGAGTTAGGTGCCACCAGTGACATTTTGACTGTAATCTGCACTCATATTATATGTGATTACTGTGTATAAAAATATCCAAGCCCATTGGGACGTCAGAACTTAAACCAAGAGAAGAAGCAAGGCTATTTTCCGAGTATTGTGCAGTAACATCTTTGAAATTATCTCTAAACATTTTGTAAAACTACACACTGTGGTGCCTCGCCCGGGATATTTACTATTTATTTCTGAGAAGTAGGCACATCTGATTTATGTCATATCTCTTGGTCAAGTGTCAAGAATGCTAGGTTCTTCTTCGGGAGACCCGGGTTCGAATCTTCGGTAAGGTGTGGATGTTTATTCTGTCAGTGGCAATCAGAAAACACTAACCTGCACAGTTCGCGGCGACTGCACTAGCCAGGATGCCTTAATGCATCAGACTCAAAAACCCTGTCCTAACCCGAAATGTACTATTGGCAGTAGATGACAGGTTTTTTTTTCTCTTCACATTTTCCTTAAATTGTAAACTTCGAAATGTGTTCCGGCGAACTGAAAACTCAACGCGTTTTGTGTTACTATATTGACGGCTCAAATGTGATGATATCGATTGAACGTGTTCGGTATTAATGTTACGTTTCTTACACAAATGTCATCCGAAACTTAAATCAATGGAGGAGAAAATGAACATGTCATAAACTGTGTGAATATCAAATCACGAAAATCAACAGGAAATAGCAAGAGAGAACCTAAACTTGAAACAGAGTCAGTAAGATCGATTGTTATGCCACGTACTGCATCATCAAATCTCCGAAAACATTGTGTTATTCGGCGTGTATAATATCAGACCACGCGTAATACACATGATATGAATTGGCAAGCGAAGAAAGATTATTACAGTGTTTGGTACTGATGCTCAACACCCAGGTTCTTCTTCTTCTTCTTTTCGTTCATCCGGAGTGTTTTTTCAGATGTGATTGCGGTGTGTCTGTTATGCGCCCTTGGGCCGAAACCCGTAGGCCAACACATCGACTTTTGCGTGCATTTTTGACCAGGTAGCATTCCTGGAAGACTCTCACTTTTGTGGCGCCATCTACAACCATGCTGGCCAAGGTGGAACGGTCGAAGACAACGGTCATCCCTCAAAGGAAGGCAGGGACAGTCCATAGCATTTTCCGCCATCCAAGGTTGCTTCCATAGTTGCAGGGCCGACACATAACGCCCTGGATCTGGGCTCACCGAGGGAGATCGTCACGTCCTGCTCATGGCTGCTTTAAATCCTCACTTCAATATATTGGTCATTTCGTTTCCCCGGGTCATTCCCGCACAAACCAGACAGGTTTGCAGACGGCATCCACTCAGCGAGTTTTCGGACATGTGCTTGTCGTTGCGCCCATCAGAGCTTTTCCAGGCTCAACAGACATTCGGAAAACTACCCAGTCAGAGCTGTTCCGAATAAGAGCGGCATTCGGAAACTAGGTAGTCAGAGCTGTTCCTAGCACGAGAGGCATTCGGACGAGACATTTCACTCGGACGTAATTGCGTAGTGTCAATTTTTAGTTTGCCACCCGTAGGACGACACTTCCGACTTCCAGCGGGCATTTTTTAATGAGGTTAGCCATCCTCTGGTTTCGAGGCACGTTGGACTGTTGTGATGTCGCTAACATCTCAGCTGGTCAAGATAGAACGATGAACGACATCGTGGTCGGCCCTCAAGGAAAGGCAGGGGCAGACCATGAGCATTCCCTCGCTGTCCAAGGAGGCTTCCATAATTGCAGAGCCGGCACATATTGCTCTGTGACTGGGCTCACCCGAGGAGTTGCCACGTCCTGCTCATGGCTGCTTTAGTTCCTCACTTCCATGTGTTGGGCAACTCGTTTGCCACTGATCGCTCAAGCACACACCAGGGACGGTCAGACTGCAAGCGACACCCACGCTTTTGACTTCGGACCACGCAATAGGTTCACTCGCCGTGCGTTCCATTTTGCGTCATTGAGACGTTCTTCCACTTTTGTCTACACTCTCTATGAGTTAGATACAGTTTTCGCAGCCACTTTCTTCGACTGGGGCACTTTTTGACTTTTTGTACTCACTCACGAGGTAGGCTACTTGTGCTGCCGGATCAGCACCTTACCTTCGTGCAGCGGTGAACGAGAAACGGCCAGGCCTCTCATCCGGGAATCTCTCATATCCCCCAGCTGAGAGCCTTCGAACTTCTATCAGACCTGAGCATGTAGCTTGCTCAGTATCACGCCTTTATTTTTCGAGAGGTGGCTATCGGCCCGGCTCTCAGGTCCGAGGGTTTGTGGCTTAGAGGCGTTCAGCCACAGCCCTCGACAGGGAGCCTTTAGTGTTTTGTCCGGACCAAGAACTTCTGCCTTCGTGCGCCTGATTTAAATTTTAGACTGCTATCCTCAGTCTCACCTGCAGAGCAGCAGGTTGTGTCTCTCTTAGTCTGGTCCCTATCCCATATGCTGTCCGATATGTAGTTTTTCACCCATCGGCAAGCACATGGGGTCGATGGGACACGCAAGCTCCCCCACCACGGCAAGGTGGAGACACATCGGGGGAGACCCAGGTTCTATCGGTCTGATTTTGTGTGTATAGCCCATAGTGGAAATCATGGACAAGCATGCACACGAGACAGCACGAATGATGGATATACTGTGGGTGTGTTAGCCGCAGCTTTTCTCGTTGTTGTTCATCTATTACTCATAGTAGTCTCTCCACTGTCTCTCCGTCTCTCTCACTCTCTCACACACTACAATGTTAAGTTTCTAAGATGCATAATGTGGTAGTTTCCCAATGCTTTACTCATCCACATGGGTGTCTAGTATACCCTCAGCCTTAAGCAATCTTATAAGATATCAGCATAAGTGGTTATAGCCTGCTATGTGGTATTGCCACTGACAGCAAAGACCACTTTAGGGGTGTCAGCTTATCCCCACGGATACTCCGTCCCCAGAACTGCGTTTGCCACACCCATCGCGAAAATCCCAATCCCCTAGGACGGTCAGTTGTACTTAACAGTACACTTATCGTTCAGAAAGCAATGGTAAACATAAATCAAATCGGTGCATGTCCTTTGCAGGAAACTGCTATCAAGACTAGTGTCATAGATCTTGTATTTATACTACACTGTTGGAGGACAGTCCCTAGTACAAACGAGTCTAAGACAGGCAATATGTCAATGATATATACACATAACACCCCAACGTCATGAGAGAGAACACATTTTACATTTTTGGGGTTTAATGTTGCATATCCCTTACAGGACGTTGCAGTCAGCACCAACATATTTCAGCTGTTGATGTACTAGGCATGTTTTTACGTTCAGTAGTTTACCATTGCTTTCTGAACAACCGGCTCACATTCCCCCCGTAAGTTACCAGCGCTGCTCGAACCACTGCCGATTCTCGCAGCTGCTTTTTTCTCCACGTGGATACACGGTATTACGAACAATGTCGCTAACTCCTTGGTCAGGGAGAGCGGTAGAACAATTATGGCAATGATTTATTCATATAAAACACATAATTTACAAGAAGTCCATATCGAATAAATAAGTCTGACGTTACAAATACACTCGCTTACAACGCGTATCCCGAACACACGCATACATCTGGTTATTCTAGTTCTCACTTGTTGGTACACTTAATGTTGCTATTATACTTCAGTCTCACAATTTCTAACTTATTCAACCTAGGTTCTGATTCCAACCTCTCCTGTCTCTAGTCTGAAACACACTGTCCAGTCTGTTTTACTTTCTCATATTTTCGCTATCCTATCGGTCACCTTTAGCGGGCGGTTTTACGTGATGTTGGAACCGCGACTGAACTGAACTGTTTAATTTTCTAGGCAATTTATTTTCAATAGTTTGCCAGTAATTTGTGGGACTTGTTATGAGATGAAATAACTTGGAAAACTTGGTGACAAATGGCTAGATTTAGGTGAAAGGAACAAGGTGAAGGCAGAGTAGTAATTACCTGGATGGCTTTGACACGTGGTATGGTCAAAGCAAGAACACACTGGTGGTCGTGTGAGATGACGAAAGATGATCTCCCACGCGTATCGATATTGGGCAATATGATGATGAGTTTGCCATTGCGATTTGAACAAACACGAAATTAACTTTTAAGTCCTACTTAATGTCGATGTAGGGATTGAAACACCCTAACCCACCACCAGAGCACAGGAAGTTTAAGGGCGAGCTGAACGTCACATTACCTAAAAAATCAATGGAGACTTGATCGAGACAACCTGGAAATGTCATGTACCATGTTAAAATTTTACATCGATGAGTGGCAGTTAAGATTACCCTTTCGACGTATGATGAAAGTTGCTGTGACATTTCTCAAACTCTCCTGTATTATTAGAGGCCACACTACGAAGTTTAGTTTAGTTTAGAACATTAAACTGATCCATTTAGTCTCGCATTCAATACGGTCACACTGTAGAGATAGTTAACACAATTTTCTACAACCATCGTCACTACAACCAATGGAAGAAGAAAGTAACAACTTTGACATTTATTTAGATGCATATCCCAACGACTATACTCTTGGCATAATGGGGTAACATCTTGCACGTTAAGCATGATTTGTAAACAATATAAACACCACAGCCAAACATTGACATTCAGTGACATTTAACATCTTTTAATGTCATGTTTAGGCGGATTTGTTAAACTAACCCCGGTCAAAGCGAACTAAAATGGGTATCAGGAAATGTCTGGGGAGATAAAGGCGGCCGTCGATATACTAACCGCATCACCCACCGAGTGCCGATTGGTCTAAAAATATTTGTCCAGCACCATATGCTCAATGTGCCTACATGCGTGTAAAATGCTCCTGTACCAACTTATGTTTTTGCTGTCACGTTTGAATTATAATAACTTGCGTAAAGGGGATTTAAAGGCAACAGCTCGACTTCAATGCACCTTGTTGTATCCATGTTGCCTGTGGAAAGCGTATCATAAAGCACAAACTATGTGGTCGAGGGGTAATCCTCGCTCTAGCTTTAAGACTTTCAGTGTATTGATGACGGGGTAGGGGGTTCGTTCCATACACCGTTTTGTTGTATTTTAATGTTGACTTCTCGTTCAGATTGTACATATTCTATTCTGAATATGTCAGTCCCAGATGATTTTACACAATATACCCACAAAGCAGAAACTAGGACAGGAGAATGCAGATGGGCAAATCGATCATTTACCTATTATAGAAAAGATGATATTAAACATTAAAATTATAAAGAAAAGCTCAAAGAACTTCAAATTAGATCCAGAATTAACACATTTAGTGGAACTATGGTAAAACTGTGGAGATATAAACACTATAAAATAACATGAAATAATACAGCTTTACAGAACACAATTACGGAAAAGACATAGGACTTTGCGGTGATAACATTCATCAGCAAACAACTACAAAATACAGCATAAAAACACTAAGAAGACACACCAGTGACTACATTAAAGCATACTAACAGAATGAGAAGAATGGGAAGCTGAAAAAAATGAGAACAATGAAGAGAAAATGAAAATATTGAACACAGTGTGCTGCTTATCTCATAATCCTAATAATATCCATAATCCATGTATGTGATTAGATGTGAGGATGTGTGTATGGGTGTGTATGTGAGGGATATATGTGTGTGTGAGGGGGGGGGGGGTGTGGGGAATGTATGTGTGGAGAGGTTGTGTGTAGGGCATGTGTATGGGTTAATGGGTGATGTGTGGATGTGTGAAGGGATGTGTAGTCGGTGGTGGATGTATGTGTGTGTGTGTGAGGGATATGTGTGTGTGTGGGGGGATATTTGAGAGGATAGTTGGAAGTATGTGGGTGTTGGTGGGTTGGGAGGGGGTGTGGGTAGGGAGTGTGTGTTTGGGTGGGTGAATGGGTGTGTAGGAGATTGTGTGGGTTGGGGGATGGGTGTGTAATGCGTGTGGGGGATGAGTGTGGGGAAGGGGTGTCTGTGAATGGGATATGTCTGTGTGGGTGGGAGTGTGTGAGTGTGAATGGGGTAAATGTGAGTGGGTGGAGGATGCATGTTTGGGTGGTGAGGATGTGTGAGTGGGTGGGGAGATGTGTGGGCGGGGATGTGTATGGTGAATGTATGTGGGGGTTGTGTGTGTGGGGGGAATGTGTTTATGGGTGGAGTTTTGTGTGGGAGGGGAGATGTGTGAGATATGGGGGAGGTGTGGGATGTGCAGGTGATTGAAGGATGTATGCGAGGATGGGGGAAGTGTGTTTGGCTGTGTGGTTGGGGTGTGTGTGGGTGGGAGGGTAGATGAGAGATGCATGTGTTGATGGGCGCGTTGGTGATGTGTGGGTGTGAGTGGTTGATGGATGAGTACGTGAGTGGGTGGATGTGTGTGAGAGATGAGTGTATGGGTGCGGGGAAGTGTGTAGTTGTGAGAAGATGTGTGTGCGCGGCGGATGTGTGTGGGTGGGATATATGTGGGTGGCTGAGTGTGTGTGGGTGGGAGGTGTGTGTTTTTGGGTTATGGGTGGGGGATAAGTGTGGGCAGGTGGCGAAATGTGTTTATGGGTGGGGATATTTGTATAGGTGGGGATGTGTAGTTGAGAGGTGGCGAATATTGAGTGGGTGAGTGGGTGTTGGTTGGCTGATGTGTGTGTGGGTGGGTGGGGAAAAAAGTGAGAGTGCGGGATATGTGTGTGGATAGGTGCGGGATGTGTGGATTGGCGGGGGTATGTTTGTGTTGTTTCTTCTTCTTCTTCTTCTTCTTCTTCTTCTTCTTCTTCTTCTTCTTCTTCTTCTTCTTCTTCTTCTTCTTCTTCTTCTTCTTCTTCCTCCTCCTCCTCCTCTTCCTCCTCCTCCTCCTTCTTCTTCTTCTTCTTCTTCTTCTTCTTCTTCTTCTTCTTCTTCTTCTTCTTCTTCTTCTTCTTCTTCTTCTTCTTCTTCTTCTTCTTCTTCTTCTTCTTCTTCTTCTTCTTCTTCTTCTTCTTCTTCTTCCTCCTCCTCCTTCCTCCTCCTCCTCCTTCTTCTTCTTCTTCTTCTTCTTCTTCTTCTTCTTCTTCTTCTTCTTCTTCTTCTTCTTCTTCTTCTTCTTCTTCTTCTTCTTCTTCTTCTTCTTCTTCTTCTTCTTCTTCTTCTTCTTGGGGAAATGTGGGTGGGTGGGGATCAGTGGGTGTGTGACGGCATGTATGTTCGCCTGGTTCTGTGTGAGTGCGTGGAGGTATGTGTGGGTGGGTGGGGGAGGTTTGGTGGGTGGGGGATGTGTTGGTGGCTGCAGGATATGAGGGTGGATGGGGGATGTGTCTCACAACATTACAATATGCACCGTTTATGTTTACAACTTTCATTTGATAATGTTTGTTTTTTTTTTTGTGTTTTCTCATGTGAATGCATCATACGTAATATGCAATGTTTATGCTTACAAAATGAGTGGTGTCAGGTCTTAGTGAGATATGACTGAGCTACCGTATGACAGTAGACAGTACTACCTGCTTTCTGTCAGCGCCGAATGTTGGGCGGCGCTTACCAAACCCGACTCCCCACATTGTGCCAACGGCTTCGGGCGGAAGAGCGCAATTGGGAGGGTACTAGCCTTATTCTGGTGCGAGGAAATGCAACCCAAAGACAAAATAAGTCATGGCAGGGCAGACCAGGCCCTAAGCCTTGGTTGGCAGCTGGTCTAGGATCGAAGCTCCAACAGGCGGACAGTTAGAGCATTTCTTTGCTGATCCGGCAGCTTCTGCAGCTTGTCTTGTTCCAGATGTATAGGTATTAACTTTCCTCTGGAGTGAACTAGGCAGGCCGAGAGAGGGATCATGCTGCATGGGCAACACATGGTTTCTTTATTTTAGCCCAGGCTTTGTGCTATGGAGAGGCAATAACTCCATCCCTGGTCTTAACCGGTCTCGGAATCAAAGCGAGAGGCAACTGTTACGGGTTATATGTCCTTGTCAGTTGGCGTAGACATGGGGCGCCACGCGTTGCCTCTGACGGTGGGAGACACCTACAGGTGTCACTGATCAGCTACCGCCCGCCTCAAGCTGGGCAGCCCCCGGCCAATTGGGTGCTGATCCGCCACAGCCTGCCTGCTTCAATGGGTGCTTGGGGCTAGGACAAAATCTGAATCGCAGGCTGTAAAACCAATGCACCAGGCACTAATAAAAAGAATAATAGAAACATCAAGCTACGGCTTGCAACCTGGAACGTGAGAACCATGTGTCCAGGATTTTCAACTGACTTGACAAATATTGACGATCTGAGAAAAACGGCTGTGATTGATGCTGAACTCAATCGTCTTAACATTGATATTGCTGGCCTGCAGGAGACTCGCCTCGCTGAGGAAGGGTCACTCAGGAAAAACAATTACACCTTTTTTTGGAAGGGAAGAGGGCAGGCAGAAAAAAGGCATCACGGTGTGGGCTTTGCAGTGAAGAATTCGCTACTGGGAATGATTGATATCCCAGCTGGAGGTAATGAAAGATTATTATCACTGCGCTTGGCAACCTCTTGTGGATTTGCCACCATTCTCACTGCATATGCACCGACACTCACTTCCTCTGATGATGTGAAAGATACGTTCTATGAGCAGCTAGACTCTGCGATCAAGGTAGTTCCAAAATCCGACTACATTTATATGCTCGGTGATTTCAATGCTCGTGTGGGCAAGGACTCGACGAGTTCATGGCCAATGTGCCTTGGAAAATACAACATCGGTCGCATGAATGATAATGGGCAAAGGCTGCTGGAGCATTGCACTAAAAATGACATGTATTACAAACTCCTTTTTTAAAACAAAAGAGATGCATACGGTCACATGGAAACATCCAAGATCCGGCCATTGGCATCAGCTGGACTTCATTATCACACGGAGACAATGACTGTGATACAGATCATTCTTTGGTTGTTGCAAGGGTTAGACTGAGGCCAAAGAGAATCTACACAGCTAAACACAAGTCTAGCCCCAGGATTAATATTATTAACACTCACGATCCTGGAAAGTGCTTTGAATTTCAACAGCAACTTGAGGACGCTTTCAATGATACATCAGAAAATTGTATAGTAAATGATACATGGAGTAAACTTAAGGAAACTATTTATAAAACAGCTGTAGGGGTTTACGGCACTGTGGATCATAAGAGGCAGGACTGGTTTGCGGCAAACAGCCAGATACTGCAGCCCTTGATTGATAAAAAGAAGATAGCTCTCTTAAAAAACAAGGAAAGACCAACGCGTAACACTCTGAGTGAGCTGAAGCAAGCGAGGAAGGATGTTCAAAAGGCTGCCAGGCAGTGTGCGAATGACTATTGGATCAAGTTATGTGAGTCCATTCAAATCGCAAGTAATAAGGGAAACATCAGAAGCATGTATGAAGGGATAAAGAAAGCCTGTGGTCCAATGATCAAAAGAAGTGCACCGCTGAAAACCTTGACTGGAGAAATCATCACTGATAAGAAACAGCAGATGGATAGATGGGTCGAACACTATTCAGAGCTTTACTCAAGTGAGACCAAGCTGGCGGATGATGCCCTCAACGCCATAGAGGCCGTGCCAACTCTTGACCACCTGGACACACTTCCCACTATAACAGAAGTTAAGTGTGCTATAAATGAGCTTGCATCTGGCAAGGCTCCAGGTAAGGATGGGATTCCAATAGAGGTGATCAGGAGTGGGCAAGACACCCTCGCTCTGCAGATCCACCAGCTAATAGAGCTATGCTGGCGAGAAGGACAAGTCCCACAGGATTTCAAAGATTCAAACATCATAACGCTGTACAAGAACAAGGGAGATCGGAGCGACTGCAACAACTATAGGGGTATCTCACTTCTGTGTATTGTTGGGAAAGTATTTGCCAGAATTGTCCTGCGCAGACTTCAAGTCCTGGGAGATCAAGTCTACCCCGAATCACAGTGCGGCTTCCGTCAGAACCGGTCTACCATTGATATGATATTCTCATTGCGACAGATGCAAGAAAAATGCCGGGAACAAAATCAGCCACTGTTTATTGCCTTCATCGACCTCACAAAGGCATTCGATTTGGTCAGTCGTGAGGGTCTGTTCAAAGCACTAAAGAAGATTGGCTGTCCACCAACTCTTCTGTCCATTGTGGAATTGTTCCACACAGACATGAAGGGTATAATCAAGTTGGATGTCTCAACTTCAGAAGAGTTTGAAATCAAGAGTGGAGTTAAGCAAGGTTGTGTACTAGCCCCCAGCCACTTTGGGATATACTTTTCACTTCTACTGAAATATGCCTTTCGTGATCAGGATGACGGTATATACATTCACTCACGCTCAGATGGTGGCCTCTATAATGCTCAGAGATTGAAGGCCAAGACCAAAATTAGCAGGGTACTAATCAGAGAGTTGCTTTTTGCGGATGATGCTGCGATTACGACCCATTCTGAGGAAGAATTACAACATCTACTATCTGCATTCTCCAATGCTTGTTCTGAATTTGGTTTAACAATTAACAAAAAGAAGACACAGCTTATGTCACAAGGTGCACATGGAGTACCATCAATCTTTATTGACGACGCCGAACTGGAGATAATAGACCATTTTACATATCTTGGATCAGAGGTAAATAGCAAATCCCTCGATCAGGAAATCAACATCAGGATTGGCAAGGCAGCAACAACAATGAACATGTTAGCAAAAAGAGTCTGGGAGAACAGGAAGCTTACTGCCAAAACAAAAGTCCTCGTCTACCAAGCCTGTGTCCTTAGTACTCTTCTTTATGGCAGTGAAACCTGGACAACTTACTCACGCCAAGAGAAACGTTTAAACAGCTTTCATATGCGGTGTCTGCGAAGAATACTTGGTATTAAGTGGCAAGACAAAATCACAAATGCTGAAGTATTGGAAAGATCAGGTTGTGTGACGGTGTATTTCATGCTCAGTCTTCGTAGACTTAGATGGATAGGACACGTTAGGAGGATGGATGATGGTAGAATACCAAAGGACATCTTTTTTGGTGAATTACAGACGGGCAGGAGATCTCAGGGTCGGCCTCTACTACGATACAAAGATGTGTGTAAGCGGGACATGATTGATACAGGCATTGATAATGCACAATGAGAGCACGTCGCCGCTGAACGTGTTGCATGGAGGGCAACTATCAGAAATGGAATCAAGACAAAGGAGAAAATGATTGCAGATAAAGCACACACAGAGCGTGAGAGACGTAAGATGGTGCAAAATGGTTGAAATGACAATGTTTTCACATGCACCTACTGTGGGCAAATATTTGCAGCAAGAATTGGCCTTACCAGCCACACTCGCCACCGCCATGGATCGTAGTTATTGCCATATGACAGTTATTAAGCCTTTTTGAAGCACAATGTACCAAACTATCGTCTGTCAAGACGGAAAGGTGCCAATGTAATGCTTACAAAATCCATTTGACAATGTTTTTTCCCCTATGTTAATGTAACATGCACATTTGATGAATGAAAGATGAGTGATTGAAATGGCCGAATGTAAGACGGGCCTGCGTGCCCAATTTGTTACCCTTTTAAAATAAAGTGTGTTCGTTCATTCGTTCGGTCGTTCGTTCGTTCGTTCGTTCGTATCCTAGGCTGTGAAACTAGCATGTATATTGACGTTGATACTAGTATATAAACATACTTTATTGACTCTCTTTAAACTTACTTTTATTTGTCCACATTGTGGTACATGATGATTATTATAGTCAGCACCAGGCATTGTCTTTACATTAATTAACGCATATCTAAATCTTTTATTAATAAGTACGTAGTCAATTTGGTTGCGTTTTTTCTTATCAAGGCATTTTTATATGTATAGTTGTCTTGTATGGTGTTTAAACCATGTGTTCCCAGTTATCATATCATTCATATTTGCCCATTCTATTAGTCTCTCTCCTCTTTCATTTCTTGTACCTAAACCACAATTCCCCACTATATCCTCAATTTTTTCCTTTCCTCCTTTGTCATTAAAATCTCCCAGTATTATTTTTATTTCTTGTGATCCAATTTGAGCTATTGCCATTTCTACTTCATCGTAAAAGTGTTGAATGTCTTCATGACTACTGCTTGTTGTGGGGCATATACTTGTATAATATTTATATCTACTGGTTTGTCTTTCATTTTGACCATTATAATTCTATCTGAAATTCACCAGTATCCATTAATTGATTTTGCTAGTTTTCATCAAACGCCATTATCATGTTTAACCCCTCCAGAATAAATTATTTTTTGTGTTTGTCGATTATAATTTTGCCAGATCCTTTCCAAATCACCTCATTTATGCCTTGTATATTCATGATCATGCTTTCCGTTTCTCTTAGTTTAGTTGAGTTTAATCGGCGGATCAACATCACGGCACACGGGTGTAGCTCATATATGCTCCGTTATACTTCTAACTCAAGCCTGTCCGAAGGGTCTCACCTCAGTGCGCGAACTCCGTAGCACCGGCGAGGATCCTTCAATACTTTGGGTAGATTTTTAACTCGAAATTTTGCCCTGGCAGCGCCGTTAGGCTACTCTTTTTTGATTTCCTACTGCCAAGGGATTTTTTACGTGCGCAACAATACACACGGGCATCCGATCTCATTACCCAGAGGCAAGGGGAAATTTTTTTTACTAGAAGTCCAAGTGAAAAACATCCCGGTCCTCACCGCGGCTTGGACCCGAGACCCCCAGCACTCGAGGCGGGCACCATACTTCGAGACCACTCAATTTCCCCCCCCCCTCCCCCACCATTTCTCTTTGAACACTGTTTAACTTTTCCATGTCACTTAATGTCCTAACAATCCGTGTTCCTTCTCTAAATTTATTTAGTTTAGTTATGGTTTTGCCATCAGTAGCTGGATGACGGTCTGGTGTCACCTGTGGCTCATGACTTTCCCTACCTGGCGAGGATGTCCTAAGACAGTCATTAACGTCGTTCACTATCTCTGAATTTTGTGTTACCATGAAATCTTGGGAAGATAATGTGGTGGTTTCCCCTTGCCTTCCACATTCACATGGTGGTCTTTTACCTCTGCTTTTGACAGCCATTTCCGACTGTCAGGACAAGTGAGTGTACTGCTCTGCTCAACTGCAGAGATGTCCGGTGGATACTCGGTCCCCAGAGCTGTGTTAGCCACACCGTAGTGTGTTTCCATCCCCTACCACTAGGAGGTGCAGTTGGGGTTTTCCCTTCCTGAAGTTATAGTCTATGACCAAATCTCTCCATCACTTTTAGAGGACCCAGTTCTTTTACTTTTTACTGCCTTTGTGTTTCCAAATTAGGATAATTGTTGCGCCAACCCATTGGATAAATGGCACCAATACTAAAGAACAAACATGTATCAATAACTACTAAGAAAGCACTTTACAACACAACACTCCTACCAACTCTATGTCACCAATGGCAAACTTGGACAATGACAGAAAAAGAGAAAAGAAAAATCACAACACCAGAAATGAGATTCCTGAGAAGAATACTCAATGTATCAAGAAGAGAGAAGATTAGAAATGAAGAAATTCGGAATAATGTGGGGGTTATAGTTGCGCTAGATTTTATTAGAAGGCAGCAAGTTAAATGGTTTGGCCATGCAAGTAGGTTACCGACTAACAGTATACCACAACAAGCAATGATGTACAGACCAGATGGAAGCAGAAGAAGCGGCCGACCAAGTAAACGATGGACGCAGGGAATAACAGAGTCCATGGGAATATCGAAACATGAAGCCAATAAACGGGCACTCTCACGCTGTTTATACTTCACCTCGACACCGCAAGGTACAAGGGGAACATGATGAGATGAGAGACATGAGATAGCGCTTTCCCAATCTCGTGGTATCTGTTGTTCTACCCAAACATGGATAAACAGTATATGTAGCTATGCTGTTACTACTTTTCATGATGTTTTCATCAGTTCATTTGGTATTTCGTCGTGTCTCACTGATTTATTCAGTGGGACTAATCGTATGGCTTCTCTAAGTTCTTATTTAAGTATGCCTGGTTCTAGTTCTTCGATGACATCTGAGTCGGTTTCTTGGATTCCTGTGGCATCTGATGGAATGTTGAGTTGTTCGATGTACTGCCTCCTTCATATTAGAATTTGTTTTTGTTCAATTATTGATTTTCTTTCGCCGTGAATTATTTCAGTTGGGTCAAAGGGTATTGCTGTTGATCTCAGTGCACTAATCTTGCAGTTTTTTTAAAAAAAAGGTTCCTCCATATTCCTTCCAATCATTATGTTTCTTTCACTGTATTATTATATTGTATATATTATACTGAACGCAAACTTGCAAAGCGATCGCAACAGCAAAAAATGCAGGTGTTGACTGGGACGTCCTGTAAAGGACATACAACTAAACTAAAATTATTTTATTTGCGTGTCTTCTTGCTATTCTTTATTCTATTTAATCATGATCCTGTTTGCTTCTCACCCTCTTTTTATAATTTTCCTTCTTTTCTTTTACAACTGTCTTTACCTCCGCGCTCCACCAACCCTTTATTTTCTGTATCCGTGTTTTGCATTTTTTAGTGGTTCCATATGTTATTTTCGATTACACTTCACTGCTTCGTTTTTGAAATTTTGTAAGTTTGCTAATTTGCACGGTATGCTTTTTCCTCGTCTTGGCTTTGTTGTTCTGTTAGTTCTTATTATTTTAATGACTACTTTGTGATATGTTTTTATATTTAAACTGGGCACTGCCCTTGCATCATATATTTATCTTTCTGTTGTTTCTTGTTAATATTAAATTACTGTGGCTTTTGGTGTATAGATCGTTCCATTTGTACCAGGTTTATATTTGTGCGATGTGTCAACCTTGCGTTGGTATTTTACGAAATGGTATGGGTGCCGATCGTTCAGAAAACAAAGGCAGACTACTGAACGTAAACCTGCCAAGAGATCACAACATCAAAAGATGCTGGTGTTGACTGCAACTAACTTTAACTTATGTTTGTGAGACTTTGTATTTAAAAATGTGTTTGTTATAAAGAGGTCGTGTTAAGTGCAAGGCTCTATCAGTCTACTTCGATTGTTATTTCTTTTATTGTATTGGTCTCCAAATTCTCCAAGATGTTTCTCGATGTCCGTTCGGTTATGTCCTAGTCTTGCATTGAAGTCTCCCATAACTATGGTGTAATCTTATTCCTCTATGTTTTTAAATGCATTGTAAATATCTTCCAAGAACTCCTCACATTCTTGCCCATTGTTGTTTGTGGTAAATGGTGCGCATATTTGCACATACATAGTACTTTTGTTCTTTTTGTTCACATTGTGATAATTCTTTCTGATATATGTATTCTTTTTATTTTTTTTTTTTTTTTTTTTTTTTTAAATATTCTTCTTGCAAGCCGTGATTAAATGACCATTCCTACACCATGCTTTGCCCTTTCCAGTTGTTGCACTCCGGAGTAGACAAACATTTAACTGTGGTGGGTGTTCTTGCATCCCATCCATTTTATTTTGGTGTCCGCTATTCCCATCAGTCTAATATTATTCTTTTCCATTGTATCTATGGATTGTTCTTCTTATATATATATATATATATATATATATATATATATATATATATATATATATATATATATATATATATATATATATATGAGAGAGAGAGAGAGAGAGAGAGAGAGAGAGAGAGAGAGAGAGAGGAGTATGGCACCTGTATATGCTAACTAGGATATGAAAAATTAGAGTGTCTAAAATTATGATGATTCGTGTATACTGTTCCATATGAAAATGAGTCAGTAATGTTGATTTTTATAGCACGTATTGTAGGATCAAATCTCTCAATGCAATTTGTTATTGTGTTTGTATAAAATCAGACCACGATTAATGCATATTATATGAGTTAGCACAGGATGATTGTTATATGATGTAGCACTGGTGCGTAACACCCAGATAATATGTTGCTATATGTGAGTGTAAATCCCATAGTGAAAATCATGGACAGGCGTGAGACAAAATGGGTGATGGTTATACTGTTGGTGTGTCAACCACAGCTTGTCTCTTTGCTGTTAATCTAACACCAACATTATTCTCACTATCTCACCATCTCTCTCACACGCTATTATGTTATTATAAGTTCCTAAGATGCATAATGTGGTAGTTTCTTGATGTGTTTCTCATTCTTATGGCTGTGGAGTTTGCCCTCAGCGTTTAACAACCTTTGAAGTTATCATCATAAGTGGGTATAGAAGAACATTTTAGTGGTGTCTATTTATCCCCATAAATACTCTGTTCCCAGAACTGCGCTTTCCACACAATCGCCAATTTCTCAATCCTCTAGGGCGGTCAGATGTACTTAAATGTTCGCTTATCGTTGAGAAAGCAATTGCAAACTTAAATAAAAATGTTGTATTCCTATACAGGACATTGCGATCATGCTCAGGTTGACATTGTAGTAATTTTATGTTCAGTAGTTTGCCATTGTACCCCTACTCCACCATCTGCTCACCGGTAGCTTAAGAGCGAGCTGAAAGTAACATTGCGTAACATAATCAACCGGGGCTAGATGGCAACACCCTGCAAATGCCATGTACAATTTAATATTTACCAGGCGAAGGTGGAGTCAGGATTATCTGTTCGACTGGTTACGAGATCATGGTGCCATTTCTCAAACTCTCCGCTATTATTAGCACCTCTTCTTCGAAGTACGTGTGTTAAGCTGTGTTACTGACATTTGCATAACATGCGGTGATACTGTAAATGCAATTAATCAATTTGCTGCAACCAAAGCCACCACAACCAATGCAGCTGTGACAAGAAATCAACTTTCACATTAATCCACATGTAGGTCACAGTGACTAGACTACTAGAATAATGGAGCAACATCTGCACGTTAAGCATGTTTTGTAAACAACATAAACGCCACACGCAAACATTGACATTAAGCTGACATTTAACATCTGTCATTGTCACGTTTAGGCGGATTTGTAAAACTGACCCAGGTTGAACCAGCCTAACATAGGTACCAGGAAATGTCTTGAAAGGTAAAGGCAGCCGGCAAAATTCTAACCGTAACATCATACACGTCTTGGCAGAGTTGGAGCAGGCCCTAAGCCTTGGTCTTGGTCGGAATTGGTCTAGGAATGAAGCTCCGACAGGCAGGCAGTTGCTGACCCGGCTCTAAATTAAGCCAAAGCGTTGTGCTACGGAGAGGAACAACTCAGTTTTGCAGACGGTTGTCTCAAGACGGCAAGGTGACAGTCATATATGTATATATCCACATCTTGCTATTATATATGTATATCCACATCTTGCTATTATATATGTATAACCACATTTTGATATTTTCAACAATTGTATCAATTCGTGCCCTGGCGTTCTTCAGTGTCATAGCCAAATATGTCAACAATTGCCTCTAACTGTATTTATCTATCTTTCTTTCCACAAATCTTTCCAGTTGTCAATTATGATATAGTTTTGCCTTTTTATGATGTACCCAGAGATGATGACTACCTCTGACTGTTGGTTGTGATAAGTTGGCTTTGTGTCTCAGCCTCTTTCAAAACGTCTAGATTGCTTTTTGTTTTGGATGTCAAAGAAATTTTTCACAATTATTATATAAAACGACGTCTCTGAAGCTTCGAATCATTCGTTGTTGTTGACTAATTGTCTAGATTCACAGCCATATGTAAAAACAAAACAAATGGTTCTATGTAACATTCAAGAAGTATTTATCTAACCCCCAATGACAAAGGTGTAGTGCAAAATACATTAGACTATTTCAGCTTTACTAGAATTGTTATTTAAAGAGAAGAGAAAAAAATAAACGAATTTGGATAAAGCAGAAGTACAATATTTATAGGCTTTCCATAACCTTAACACATACTAAAAGTAAAACATTACAGTGGACAACAGGCAGTCGTGAGAATATGTGATGATATAACGGATTGGCTGGATTGCTTAATTGGCTGGATTGCAACAGATTGGGAGGAGCGGCTGGCCGAGGGGCTAGAACTCAGTATTCTCCTTCGGGAGACCCGGGTTAGAATCCTCGGTAAGGTGTGGGTTTGTTTTTTTTTTGACGAGGAAAAAAATAAAACTCTAATCTGCACAGTTCGTGGCGACTGCACTAGCCAGGCGGCCTTAATTACTCAGGCTCAAGACAGTTCCGCTCCGCCATACACCGCAAGGTTCCATATGGGAAGTAAATGTTTTATAACGGATTAGTTTGATACAGACATGGTTGAATTCCCCCCCCCCTCTCCCCCCCCCCATATCTACTCCACGTGTGTACTGAAATTATCACGTCGAATATTAAAGAAAATATTGACAAGGGAATGTTTGTAATAGTAGGAATAGACTTAGATATGCTGACGGTACAGTATAACTATCAACAACAGAATGGAATTGAGGAATTAATAAAGTAAACGCAAAACCAAAGTGAAAAAATTAATGTTTATCTTGACGTAACAAAAACAAAAGTAATGGCAACAGATTAAACAAACATGTCATCATGTAATTAATTATCAGTGGAGGAGCATAAAGGAAAGTAGACACTATTGTTGATATCTAGGTTCATTGCCGACGGAAGATGTAAATATAATGCCAGGGATAAGAAGAAGAACACATTGCAAATACTAAAGTAAACAAACCAGGCCGAAGAATACAAGTCAGAATACTAAGAGCATGAATGTTTCGTTCGCAACACATTGTGTGGCATTTCGGAATTTAACAAAACAGCTGACAAACTGATGGCATTTTCAATAGTATTAAGTGCTAATGAATATTTAAAATTCAAAATAAGAAAAATAGAACAAACAACAACAAATCAATACTGAACAAAACTGGTTATGAGACGAATACAATTGACTAAACTTAAATGTTTTGGGCAAACAGGCGGACAGATTGGCTGGCTCGGCAAAACTTGGTGAAGTATTGATGCATGACATTGCAGACGTGGTTGCGGCCTTGTGGAAGCACGTGTACAACTCGGAGGAACAAATGGATCACCATAGTCCGGTAAGAATGAGGCAGCGAGGCGTGACGAGGGGATCTGGCCGACGCTCGACGCTCAGAAGAAAGGCGAGACGGAAATATAATCAATTGCTACTAGAACTATTAGTGTTGGAACTCTTCGCTGGCTGCTGAGGATGGGGACGGAGCGCTTATGGGAATGCCCCGAATGCTGTGATGTCGGTTCCTAAATCAATCAGCCAATAAAATGTTTTGGGCAGGACACGAATGTCTCGAATAGATATCTACGAGGGAGGGGAGGGGGGAGTATCGGGGAAGCGGAGAAGAGGAAGATAAAAACGTGAATGGATTAAAAATCTCCTATTAAATTTGCATAGAGGAAATACACCTGACGTGATAGAGAAAATTCTAAAGATTCAGAAAAAAAAAATCATCTACTTTCTGTATGTAAAGTATTAGACCCATCACATTTGTTATGGCCTACGCGCATTGAGGAATAGATGGACAGTCTTCCCTTCCTGTGGCGAAAGACGAGAGCTGGTATAGAACCTTGCCAACCACGCTCATGTCATTGTCAGCATATTGTCCTAAATTTTGCCATAACGCGCCCACTCGAAAGACGATTCAATGAACAAAGTTCTGCAGAGGAAAATTCATTGACTGATGATGATTGCTTGCTTGCTTGTGTTCGCTGGCTGTAAAATCCAGCGTGAAGTCCTGTATATCGGATGAAGGCATCCTGTTGTCCAACATCAGTGTGATGTCATACAGGACCTGAGGTTTGCGTGAGTATCCGTTGTCCCATGTCTGGCTTATTGGTGTGCAATCTGGTGGTTAATCGCCGTGCAGGCAGACTGCCATGAGCCTGACGACGTTATGGCATGGTTCAGCTATAGCCTACGTCAGAGAGTAAATGTTACGACTGTGTTCAGAATTGAACACGAGAACGTGGAAAGCAGGGGCTTTCCACACAACGTGAAAACGTTGGAACCCACTTCCCAGGGGATAGGAAGTGAGCTCGGGCCAAGGTAGTCTGCGTTGATCCATCGTCCTGTGTGGACATGGTGAAAAGTATACAGCGTTATGGCTCTACATTGAGATTGCTTTTAGATCATGATGTAGTGTAACGTGATGTGATTGTCGAATAAGTGATTGTGAATTTGATAATGTGACATGTGATTGCGTAGATTATACGTAGGAAACTTATAACAGTCTTTGTGTTCACTCTTGTTCGAGTTAACTGGAGTTCGAGTGGGTGAGGTGTATGACGTATGATCAAGTAACCATGATATACTCATGTGCTGTGAGATGACCAGGGTGCTGACTGGAGAAGAAGAGAAGAATAAATCATCCCCTGTTGGACACGAGAAGTGTTGCTACAAAAGTTTATCGATAGTAGCCCCATTCAGAT
>OY992884.1:64983166-65045721 GCA_963921405.1 Cepaea hortensis
AGTGGAGTAACCTTTTAGAATATCAGGGTCACGTGAAGTCTTTGATGCAGGTGTTGAATGAATTTAATGAGCAGTCGTCAGATAGTTGTTGGTTATGGTCTTCAATTTCACGAGCTGAGTTGATGATCTCTTTATGGAGATAATAACAACGTTCATCGACCAATATTATCAATGCTAAGAAGGATAGCAGTGGCAAACTACCTTCTTCTAGAAAGTCATGTTTCGTCAATTCGTAAAGAATGAGAGAAACAGCGTAAATGTGCGCTCCATGGGAGCAGAATCGCCAGGTAGGATAGAAAACCACAGAGATGATCCAGTACTCTGGGGTGAGATGACGAAATATGACCGCCCACGCTTTTCGGCATGGCACATGGTGATGATGATCACCATTTACCCAATAAGCCTCTTGATGTAAAAATGAGTTCTTTACTTTGACTTTACTTACCATAATTTGTGATTAGTTCATGGCTGTCTGGAGACAGAGGGAATGACGTACCACTACACGACTTTATACCCAATACATGTGTTTGCCTTATATTTTGTACTGAGTGCTGTATTTATTATTTTCTGGCCTGTCTTTCGTTTGCTTATCGAAATCAATGCCTGTGGTTTTCTCTCCGAGTGAGTGAGTTTGTCAGCGTCTCAGAACTAGGGATAGAAGACTCGGATTCAGACAGGCTATCACAGATCTAGCATAACTCCAAGTTCGACCATTATCAATCTACTTTAAATATAATGTCGATCTGCCGAGCAGTCATCTCGCACTTCTTTCATAACATATTACATACACATCTACAAAGCATCATACAAGTTATACATCACAGCATCTGTCTATCATAAACAATCTATAGATTCTAAACTAATCTCTATATGTCTGTCCCCCCTTAAAGCTAGACCCTCCTTCCAGTCCAGTGTCCAGTAGCCGTCTGCTCTCTCGACTTGCGTCGGGTGGACACTGAGTGCTGGCTATCTCGTGCACCCCGTGGGTGTTGCTCTTTCATGCTTTAGGCGGGTTTCGCCTGGGTCTATTGCGCAGTAAGCAATTCGACCCCTCTGTTCTCGAACGTTCGAGATCTTGAACGTTCGGGTCGTTGTTCTTGTCTCCCTTCTTTGTGCATTGTGTCTTTTCCTGTATTGTATCCCTTGTCTCATAATTGTGAGACCTTGACAGGGTCCCCCTTCCCCCTTTCCTATGGGTGAATTAGTCTGAACTAATTCTGTCAAGGGATCACAGGAATAAATCTCTAATTTGAGGTAGTAATTTAATGGATGGGAACTCAGTTATCTGTATTATTGCACTGGCAACTCATGTACGTTGAGAACTACATTTCAGGGTGGTTGCTGAAGAGCTTAACTCTCTTCCTATTCTAAATTAAAACTATCCAGACCGAAATTCCCTGACGTTTCATGTTGTGAACTGGTGTTACACAACTACGCCTTTCTCAAGCATCTTATATGATACCCAGGATAATGATCTCCTTTTACAGAGTATCATTAAGGCAAATTGCCTTGGTCCCTTTAAGAATATTTGCAAATCCTTGCCCCTTCATGTGTACTTGTATACACTTTTACTTCCGTATGTTGTATATGGTGCCTAATAACTGACTACTTAGTTTTCACCGACTAATTACTGATGTCCCTGTTGTCCTGTTAGTGTGTACTAGTCTCCCTTTTGTTGGTCTATAAACGTGTATGTAAGTTAACTGTTTTTGTAGAGTATTGCGAGTGTGTCTCTAAACTGATATGTTTAATGTGTGCGATACGCGTGTGTGTTGTTTGTGGTGTTTAATATTTCTCTAAGTGTCACGAGCTCGAATTTCCCTTGTCCTGATTTACCTAACATGTGCAATTCATGACCTGGATATTCGAGCAGTGATTCTTAGAATAATTATATTACATGTCTTATATTTTATCTAAACACGTATAAAAATCTTTAGACAAGTGTTACATTTTACATCAGACGTAGACAAATTATAATTAACTAGTGGTGCATACAATTTGTACGCTACGTACATCATTCCTTCATTTATTTCATTCATGCTCTGCTTCATTCGTCTTTCATTCAAAGATCTTATTAGTTAAAATGTACAAGTTAAGTTAAGGCAAAGGTTGTCGCCCTTCAGAGAATTTGGCGATATTTGAAAAATATAGTGTGAACAATGGGTACTGATTGTACTGATAATAATACAATGGTTTACTACATAATTTGAACTGGTTTTAGAAAAATTAATGACTTAAATGAAAATCTCTTTCTTAACAATATATTTCGTTGAATGATTGCTCAACGTCTTAAATTGAAAAAAATTAACGAAAAATTGACATGTTAATACATTTTGAACAGGTAATAATGCATAAATTTCTTCAACATTTAATTAATTAATATTCTAACTAATAACATCGATGATCCTCATGTTGTCGTTCCTCGATGGCGTGTGTAGATGGTCCTGTCACAGTTAATAGATAGAAGTAAATCTGTCACATTGAGTGTTGTTCTTTCACACATGTCGTATTAATAATGACATGTAGATCGAATAATGTCCAATGTCCTGTTTCCTTCCATGAGAATTGTATGGTGATGTGAATTGAGATTAAATAATAGGCAATGTTATACATGTCTGTAGGATATAACTGGATGGTGGTTCTTTCAGTAGTGAGTAATATTACTTTCGAAGTCTTTTCGTTTGAAATAGTATAATACTGTAGGATCTGCTGTAAGTAATTAGGCTGCAATATTTTGGTGAGTGTGCAGATACACTGACTGTTATGCGTCCTAATAAAATCATATCACAGCTTATAATATGACATACTGGTTGAGTGGTTGGCGTTACTCAGCTGGTGTATTCGGTAGTCTTGATAGAATATCAGGAATTACATTTTTGGAGCCCTTTATGTGGTGGATTTCAAAACTGAAATCTTGCAAAATCAAAGACCAGTAGGCAACTCTGTTATTCTTTGGTTTACCGTCTTTTATAACCAGCAATGGCGAATTATCTGTCTGGATTTTGAAGTGGGCGCCTCGGAGGAATTTATGTAATGTGAGAACACAATAGACCAGACTCAATGCTTCAAGTTCCGATGTCGAGTATTTTGTCTCAGCCGGTTTCAATTTACGACTTACATAAAGAATAGGATGATCTACTCCATCAAGCTTCTGCATCAGGCACATTCCAATTGCGATAGTACTTGCATCTGTTTTTAATACAAATTGAGAATGAATATTTGGTAATCGAAAGATGGGTGGATTTGCAAAAAAAAAAAAAAATGGTTTTCAATTTACAAACTGCATCTTCTAAACTGATACTCTTACAAATCCAAATAATATACAGTTGTATGATTATAGATGTAATAATAGGTCTAAACAATGTAAGAGTTGGTCTAAATTTACAATAAACATATATCAGAATTATATCAACAATTTGAACCAATAGGAATCAATGAACTGTACTATGGTTTTTATAATTTTGGTGTGGCGTAATGTTGAGTGATACTGAGTGAGATGGTGATTATGAAGGATAGTTGATTTGTTCTCAAGATTGTGGTCATAGATATATTCTGATAGATAAGTAGTGTTGTTGCAAGTTGTGTCGATAGCAAAAGTAGCAAAAGTGTCAGTAGTTTCCCTACGAAAGTTTTACTATTTGGTGAATGTGAGTGTTTTGTTCTGTTGGTTGTGTTGTGTGTTTTAGAGAAATTGCTGTATTTGTTTGTCAAACTGGTAAGTGGTGACTTTGTTTCAACTTTGTTGATTGTTTTCGTGCTGATGGGTTTTGAGAACCATCGTTTGTTGTTTCTGTTTATGCGATTGAGCAGTTTGTTTGTATGTGGTCGTTTACCTTTATGATTTCGTTTAAAGTTATTTGTTTGTGTTGTCTTATTTGCATGCTGTTTGTCTGCATGATAGTTGTATGGTGATGTTACTTTAGTTTCTGTACAACTTTCTACAGATTTGTTTGTTATCTTGGTTTTCTTTTATGTGTCATTGAAGGATGAGAGATGTAGGTGGCACACGTGTAATGACACTTGTTTGTTTTTAGTAATAATTTGTCAATGATAGTGTCCCTTGGAAATCTTCTTAGTATTTCTCGTTTCTGATTTTTATCTCGCCTGAAATTACTATTGGACGTTACAGGGGAAATATTGTTTGTCGACTCGTTAAACTGGTCGTTATGGGTTTTCTCAGTTGCTGATATAGTAACTGCGTTACCGTCTTCTGTTATATGTTGTACAGTTGCAGGTTTAGGATTGTGTGGGTTGACAGTAAACTCAGTTCGAGGTTTTGTTAATGTGGCGTCATTTATCGATTGAGCAGCCTCTGTGTCATACACTTCAAGTAATTCTTTTTGAATTTCGTTATTGGTTGTCTACCTTATACTTTTGGCAGTTGGAGAATCGACACTATGTTCAGCTGTTGTGAGATTATTGCTTGGTTCATTTTTGCAATTTTCTAGTTCCCAAATTTTTATTTCTTTTTCTGAACATTCTTTTACGTTGGGGAGATTCCCAACAATTACATCTGCACATGGATTGTGCAACACGGCACATAGCACGTGTCCTGACTCGAATGGTGTTCGAATTTCGGTCATTGCTAGAGGGTATCTTTCAATCGTGCCTGCAAATGTGCGACATGTTACATAGTCATCTGTATAGTCACTGTCTTTAATCAATGTCCTCCTGACCGCAACAAGAGTCGAGCCACTATTACGCATTACTTTACATGGTTGGTTATTCACAAACCCTTTTACAAATTGAAGCTTGCCTTTAGATGACAAGGCGGCATTGTCCATTTAATTTGATATTGGTATTGTATGGCCGCACTTCAGGGTTGTGTCCAGCTGAATTTTTTTACATGTGTTACAACCATCATAGTCAAAGATGTCAATGACTTCTAGGGCATTAACTATTTCATTTTCACTCTTATTTACACTTTCACTCTGGTGTACACTTTCTATCTCATCCTCACTAGAGGTGTCAACTAGCCTTGCATTAGCTTGCTTCATCATTTTACGTCCTTCACAAATACCTGAGTAGTGCCCGTAATCATCATTTTACGTCCTTCACAAATACCTGAGTAGTGCCCGTAACTTTTGCAAAAGTAACATTTAACAGCTCTTCTAAAGTTATTTCGTTTCGTTTTCTGCTTTTCCACCATCATTTTCAGGTGGTGACTGTAATTTGGTGATTTATCACACATAGCATATTGTTCGTGTGTCAATCTACAGTACTGGCAAGGTGTGAACTTTGGTTTTGGTATATATTTATTTTAAGGTGGTTTAAATTTATTTGTATTTGTGACAGCTGCTACCTCATTTTGACTAGTGTTTAGAACAAAGATATCACGATTTGCTGTATAGAATGCAGAACCTTTCCTTTCAATTTCTTCGATTGTTTGACAATCGTTCTGCTGTAAAAATTTTGAGAATGATGTTGGTAAGGATGTTATGATTTTATTTATTATCATAATATCTCTCAATTTGTCGAAGTTATTGTTGACTTTAGCTGACGAGATCCATTTATTGAATATATCTTGAACTGTCGAAACGTAATCTATAAACGTTTGATTGGCTTTGGGACATAATTTTGCGAATTGTAGTTGGTATCCTGCTGTGTCTAATGAAAAATGTTGCATGATTCTACGTTTGATGTAATCGTAGTCATTTCTCATGTCATGTGGGATAGTTTCAATAATTTTTAATGGCTCTAATGCTAAGTTTCTCATATATATCATCGGCCAGTCTAGTTTTGGAATTTTATGATAGGCCATGATACACTCAAAGTTCTCAGACCATGCGCTCACGGAATAGCCAGAACAGAAGAATGTTATGATCCCTTTGTATTTGTTATGCTTCTGTTCTTCTTCTTTACTCTTTAATTGGTAACTGAGATGTCTATATTTGAATCAATCTCTAATTGTTTAACTTTTAATTGTGTCTGTGACTCAATTTCTCTCTGTTTAATCGCTGCTTCGATATTTCTAGTTGTTTGGTTTCAATTTCTAATGTTTTTGTTTCTGCGTCTAATTCTGCCTTTTTGTTAGCAGCGTCAATTTCTGTCTTTTTGTTAACAGCGTAAATTTCTGGTTTCTTTTGCTCTCGTTCTGCTGCACGTTCTTCCCTCGCTACATTTTCTGCGTTTGTTTTCTGACTCCATTCCGCCAGTTTATCTGCTGTGTATCCTAACTTTAGCCCTAGCTCGATGAAATGTTCTAGTGTTGATATTTTCTAAGTTTTAGTAGTATTGAATTATTCGTAGTTAAGACCCTTAGAAAATTGTTGATGTAGAACTTTTGGTTATGTCCCTTAATCTTTCACTTATAGCACTCACCTCAGTATATCTTACTCAGACACACAATTTGCATGTGAATACAATATATATCAATACATAACAAACTCTACATGTGAAAAATGAGTATCGTTTAGAGATACAATTTATAAGAAAATATGGGACTTAGCTGATTGAATGAAGATTTGCTGTACTATCGCTGTTTGGTTCTCCGGTTCTTTCAACTTCTGTAGGAGAACAATTTTACATACACAATCTTCTCATGGAACAATCTGTTGTTGGAGAGGAAAACATTAGTAATTTGTCACCGTTATTTGTCATGTCAAGTCAATGTCATATCAATGGAGAATAACCATTGTTACGTTATGCTTCTAAAGAGGGACAGATAGAACAGATTTTCAGAAGAATAATCGCTGTATTGTGTCTAGACTTTGTCGTGTATAACTATAGTTGTTACTTGGAAAAGCCAAGAAACGTCAATATATTAATTTTAATTGTCTTGGGCTTGCCAAAACGGACTTAATTCCCCAAGTAAACCTGTCAGCGTCTCAGAACTAGGGATAGAAGACTCGGATTCAGACAGGCTATCACAGATCTAGCATAACTCCAAGTTCGACCATTATCAATCTACTTTAATATAATGTCGATCTGCCGAGCAGTCATCTCGCACTTCTTTCATAACATATTACATACACATCTACAAAGCATCATACAAGTTATACATCACAGCATCTGTCTATCATAAACAATCTATAGATTCTAAACTAATCTCTATATGTATGTCCCCCCTTAGAGCTAGACCCTCCTTCCAGTCCAGTGTCCAGTAGCCGTCTGCTCTCTCGACTTGCGTCGGGTGGACACTGAGTGCTGGCTATCTCGTGCACCCCGTTGGTGTTGCTCTTTCATGCTTTAGGCGGATTTCGCCTGGGTCTATTGCGCAGTAGGCAATTCGACCCCTTTGTTCTCGAACGTTCGAGATCTTGAACGTTCGGGTCGTTGTTCTTGTCTCCCTTCTTTGTGCATTGTGTCTTTTCCTGCATTGTATCCCTTGTCTCATAATTGTGAGACCTTGACAGAGTTCCCTTGGAGAAAGATGGCGGGACATTTTTTTCGTCCCATATAATGGAACGTGTTTTTACATAAATTTGTATGGTTTAAGTGTGTTTTTCGAGGTGCAACGGAGTTCGTGCACGCGCATCTGGATTCCCTTCGGTATATCATCGGCGCTCTGTGGCGATAATTAAGCCAAACACGACGACCAGACGACGACCGACAAGGCCACAGCGTGGAAAAAGGGCAGGCGCACGCAGAACGCGGTTAAAATGTGACAGATTGGGCATCAGACACGTTCAAGTACTGTACTGGAACTGTGCATAATTTAGTCACCTCCGACCCATTCTTGAAAAACTACTCCACGGATACGATATTGTGGTCTTACAAGAAACATATCTCGGCGACGAAACAGTCAATTTCGCGGGGTTTCAAGGCTTCTATAACAGGCGGCACCTTGGACAGGCCATTCTGGTCCGCGACAACATGCTGGTGTCTGTGATCGATATGTCCGCCTGGAACAGTGATGCCCTGCAAGTGCAGGCATTAAGAATAATGACGCCAGTGCAGCTTGTAATCGTGAACGTTTATGCGCGTAATTGGAACGTCGACGTGTGACAATGGCAGAGTTTATTCGATATGGATGAAAGGCATATCATCTACCGTGGGGACTTCAATGCCAGAGGCAGTCAATGGGGGAATAGCATCACCAATAGACAGGGAGAAGATCTTGAGGACGCCATGGCATCTGCTGCCCTAGTCTGTCTCAATGATGGGAAGGTCACTAGAATAGCCACCCGACCAGGTGATTTTGACAGCGTCATTGACTTGGCTCTGGTGTCGCCCACTATCGCACCAAGGTGCCGGTGGAGTACTCTGAGATACCACGATAGTGACCACTACCCTTGTGTCATCCTGATCGAGAAAGACAGGCCAGAAGTCAAGGAAACAAGCGAAATGCCTTCCGGTATGACAACACTGGCCAAGACGCCATAAGCAAGATCAGAAGAAGAAAACTAACTTCTTCCCGCAGGAGACATGAAAGATGGTTGCAGCCACCATGGTGGAATGGAGAGGTCGAGAAGGAATGGCTGGGAAAGAGGCAGGCTGTCAAAGACTGGCAAAAGCCAGAAAGGCTCACATGCCACAGGTTGAGTTGGCGAACCTGAAGACTGAGGTCTATATAACGATGACTTTTTTCAAACCTTGCGCCAAACAGGCCAAGGCCGAGAAATGGGACGAGTTCTGCATGAAGGTGTGCCCCGAGCGATCTCTTAAGACATGCTGGCGCCTCCATAAGTGCATGAACGGTGCTGCACAACGTAGGGGTATTTTAGACTTTCAAGACACCGACCTCACATGGAAAAAGTCGGATGCGGATAAAGGTAAGGCCCTTCTTGCATGCTACATAGAGCAGGCTGACCAGAAAGACGAGCCCGCCAGATAGAGGACAACAACGACACTCTCTCAGTTGTGCGAGGGAGTCAAGACAGGCGAAGAATGCATAATCACAGCCGAGACAATACGTGAGATGCTCAAGAAATCACCTAACACCGCCCCAGGCCCTGAAGGCATCCGATATGGTGACCTACTGGCGATGTCAGGTTGATGACATGGAAGAACTGAAAAGAGAATTCAATACCAGTATCCAGAGGGGTCTATTCAAAGAGGAATGGCTGCACAGCTACTTGCTGCCGCTGCCAAAACCGAACAAAGGCCATTCCAAGATAAGCGGCTACAGAATCATTACGATGCAGAATACTGCTGGCAAGCTACTTGAGAAAATTGTAGCACACAGACTTGCTTGTGACTTGGAACAACTCGGCTGCTTCCCGCCCACACTTGGAGGATACATACGTAACAATGAGCCATGGCTGAATACGGCAGTCTTTGCTCAAGATGTTTACGAAGGATTTCAGGTCAGAGAAGAGACATGTGCGGCCGCCATAGACTTAGAGGACGCATACAATAAAGTATCCTTTGAGCACTTGATGCAAGTCCTCCTCAGACTGAAAGTGTACCCTCACCTTGTACGGTGAATAGCTACAGTCCTGCTTCAAAGGAAGGTGGTGCTAAGATGTGGGAGTTGGTCTTCTGAGCCGACAACTATATTTCCAGGATTGACGCAGGGTTCACCACTGTCACCAGTACTATGCAACGTGTATACGATGCCGATAACTGAACAACAGTTGGACCGGAGGGGTAGGACTCTGTCATTTGCTGACGACATTCTTGTGTATCGACAGGGTCGAGATAGACAGGCGGTTGCCAATGATATGCAGAGCAAACTAGATCGAATTTCCTCATGGTGTGCTGTTGCCAGTGCCCTTGCCAACCCTGCAAAGGCATCGGTTACATTATTCTCCCTAAACAACCATATTGTGAACACTGACCTGCCGGCAATGAGAATGGATGGGAGCATTTTGAGTAGAACCCAGTCGATGACATATCTTGACGTGAGGCTTGATCGTAGCCTCTCTTTCAGAGATCACGTCGATTATGTCATAACGAAAGCTCGAACAGGTTTGTCAGCAATGAAAGTCACGGCGACTGCCAATATCGAGCAAAGACTGCTAATACTTCTGTTCCAAGGATTTGTGCTTTCACGCATCGAGTATGCCCTGGCCATCCTCACTGCCAGCCCTACACAGATTGGAAGACTTGAAAAGGTACAAAACAAAGCCAAGCGCATCATTTTGGGCTGCACGAGAGACACCAGCTGTATAGCAATGAGATACCTCCTTGACTCCCCTTCAATGAACCAGAGGATCAAGATCTGGAGAGCTCGTGCATACTTAAAAATAATTGCAGATGAGCGGCACCCTCTGCATGAAGCTATATTCAGAGAAAAGGGTGATAGGCTAAAGAGGGGCAAATCATGGATGGGTCGGGCGGAAGATGTCATCAGACAGGTCTGCAGTCTTAGCTGTATAAACCCCAGCATTATCACACTCGATAAGCGGTGCAGAGAGCAGAACTCTGCCACTGTCAATGCAGAGGTCAACGCGCTCATCTGTGACCACTCAGATAGCCCCGAAGTGCTCATCTATACTGATGGATCTGTTGTTAAGCAGCAGAGAAGTGCATGGGCATATACAGCCCGTTCAGCGTTCCGAACCGTCCAAGAATACAGTGGTGCCCACCCTATGACTACGATCAGCATGATGATGGATGGAGGTGATGGCTGTAACACAGGCTTTCATATGGTTAGAATCACAGCATTATACTAACGTGTGTGTACTAAGTGATTCAATGAGCATGATTCGGAAGGTTGAAGCAGGATCTGTACGTAGACAGTGGGCTGAGTCGCATTTGAAGTCTGCTGTCCGTAAAGTCACCTTCATCTTCGTCCCGGGACATGCGGGAGTCGAGGGAAATGAACGAGCTGATAAACTGGCTGGCTCTGCACCCCCTGCAGATGGCCAGCCCATGGATCGTGCTGATGCTATTAACGCCCTTAAAGACATGTCGAGAACAGAGTACTTTGACGTCAGTGAATCCACATCGCTGTCCAGGATGAAAGACTTGGGAGTAAGAATTGTCACGGCCAGACACGAGAGGTACATCGGGAAAACGAGGTGCCTCGTCAACCAACACAGAACTGGCACTATTAACCACCGGACGCTGATGCATATGCTGGGCGGGGGGGGGGAGGATTTGAGCAACTATGCACCTGTTCGGAGTGTATTGAAGATACCCCAACTGATAACTGATAACTGATAATCAATGCCTATTCAAAGAATATATATTTATAATAAACTATATGTTTAGAATGTTTCAGGACAATTGACAAACGACGTAATAGCGGTTCCTCGCTTGACGAAGATGGCTGCCCAGAGAACTTTACTGACTGCGCATCTATTGTCTATAATCTGCCGTATATCGATTCTTACGAAAACTTTGGCACTCTAGCGCCTCAAATTGACCGGATTTGCTCGTAAGTTAAATTTTAAAACAAAGTCTGAATATTACGTGTTAGGATTTATTTCCATCCTTATATCTATTGCAACATGCATGGACATGTTAATATGTTCAAACGAGAAGGTCTGATCATATTAATGTTTTCATAATGCGCCAGGAACCTAAGAAGCAATTTCAACAACTATGGGCAAAGTGGCTGCAGGTTATCTGGGTAGATGTCGTACCGGACTGGAACGGGATGTCTCCGTTGCGAAGTGGTTAACCATTTTGCCTCATTCCCCGCCTTTCGTGAGTTCATTTTCGAATAGCCATTTCGTTCTTCCAGTACTGTGTTTTTAAAGTCTTCTGGGGGTCGGCACAGTTCCTGATGTGTTGGATTATTTCGGCAGGCGGTAACTGGTCCGTGTAGAGAGGCCAAGCTAAGTGAAATACACCTCCATGCAGTGAAGTCGATTCTAATATTGTAACGCGTATAGACAGTAGTAATTATATACGTCAGCAGTTTGTCCAAAGCAGTGTTTAAAGCCTTAAGGCTACCAAAGCCAATTATTCTTAGTAAAAGTAGCAAAATAAAGGACCGTATTACACGTCATAATGCACAACAGAGGCATTTGCAATAATAACATAATTCAGACAGGAATGCCTTTTGTCACTTGGACTAATTTTTCTGACTACATACTTGATTGAAATGGACAAAGCAGCTCGATGACCGAGACTTCGCTGACAAAATTGCCCACCTTCATCACATACGGAACAGATACAATGGTAAGCAACATAAGATGGTAGATGCCAATGTGCTAGTAGGGGTATTTACAAGCCAACACTGACAGTTCTATATGTGTGCACACAAGAAATCAGTCAATAACAGTTGCGTCTCAGGTATGGAGTGAACAACAATATTTATTAAACAACAGCAGCTTCAAATGTTGGCTACGTCGACACCTTAATATATTGCTGTTGTATCCACGTCCCCACCAGCACCTGATCTGCCTACAACTCTAAAACCTGTCGTCATGACTGCTAAACAGTATAATTCGTCCACACTAATGTTTACTACTGCCCTACTTAAGTCGTGTGGTTCAACTCAAATGTAGGTCAACACAGGCTTGTCGGTTCGTCCAAACGCAACAGGTGGCTTCGCTCATGTACTGTCGAGGGTTCAGTAGCCTGGTTAGTGACGACTCTGCTAGCCATTATAGATCGTTGGCTGCGGCATCCACTATCTTGACAAACTCTGCATAACTTTCATGCTGGATACTTTCTTTGTTCTCCTCGATTTTCAACTCTGACTCTCTGTTTTTGCGAAGTGGACGACAAGGCAGTTCTTAGCGGACTGAAATGTGTCCGCCCGTTTCCCCGCTCGCCCGTTCCCTCACGTGACCTGAGCTCCTTCTCTGATTGGCTCTTAACTTTAGGCCTCTATTCCTTCTAGTTCTATCTGTGAATATTCCTCACTAATACTAACTAGTTCCTGAGCTGTTGTCTGTTACTTTTCCCGCTGGTTAGACTCATGGCAGTAGGTCACATCAATTCATCATCATCATTAGCATAGTGTGGCTTGCCATCTGGCATAAGTGTTCATATATGTCCACAGATCTCGATCCTGGGTGCTGTGTATCAACTCTGCTGATTATATTCCTTTGTGCCACCGTCTCAGTCCGCTCGTATAATTTCTGTTGGTGCGCCTCTGCCTTTTCTTCCACTGATCTTTCCAGTTGTCAAGACATTGTCGGATCCTAATTTTTTTTTTTCATTACAAGACCAAAGAATGATGTTTGTCGCTTTAAAAACACAGGAATAAAGACATCGAAGACACCTCACATCGATATATCAACATTGAAACCATCAGACATACGTCAACTATACTTGGTTGAAGTAAAAAAAAAAAGATAGGCTAATCGTTGAAAGTATGGAATAATATGGACGTGAAAATTATGAGGATAAAATTAATACAAAATCTGAATGTGTAAAAAACAGTATACAGATTGCAAATAATTCATTGCCAGTGAAGAAAAATAAGGAAAAACAATTATGGATAACGTTGAAATCTTGAGTAAAATGACTCAAATAGAGAAAGCAACGAACACTCCAGAGTATATATTAATAGATGGAGAAATACGTCAAATGTGCAGAATTGCCAAAGAAGATTGGTTGCAAAGAAATGCCAAGAAATAAAGGGTCTGGAAATAAATAAAAAAACAAAAACTACAAAGAAATACATGAACATATTAAAAGATTTACCAAGAAGAAAAATAATATAACAGGAAACGGTTGTATCAGAGGGTAAAAAAATGGAGAAATTATAACTGATAACACCGACATAATAAAAGGATGGACTGAGTACACAAACAATTGTTGTGTACTGTTGCGCACGTAAAAAAATCTCTTGGCAGTTAGAAATCGAAAAAGAGTAGCCTAACGGCGCTGTCCGGGAAAATTGCGAAGTAAAAATTTACCCAAAGTATTTCAGGATCCTCGCCGGTGCTAAGGAGTTCGTGCACTGAGCTGAGTTTCTCCAAACTCAGGTCTGAGTTAGGAGGAGAACGGACCACTTATGGGTTATACCCGTGTGCCGTGATGTTGATCCATTGACTAAACTAAACTAAACGTAACTTACTCTGGCAGTCTAATGAATTTGTAACAATCGTCTCAGGAATTCTTCACAGCAATTAGGTTTACAAATGCAGACAGAGATAATGAGAATAAATCAAGCAATTGATAACCTGATTTTCCTTGATGAAATCTAACTTCAAGAGACGCAAATCACACATCAATGTATGTACAATGTAGAGAAAGACGAGGCAATACATAAATATATTAGAATTAAAATACCAAAGGAAAGAGATGCTTTCGTAGCACCAAGGATTTGTGGAAATCACAAGAAATTATTATTAGCACAGCACAATATAATACACACAGTTAAATCAATGTTACGGTATAACGGTGACGGACCATAAACAATGAGAACGATTAAAACGATTACAATAACAAGCGAGATGCCCAACACATGGAAATGAGGAACTAATGCAGCCCTGAGCAGGACGTCGCAACTCCTTGGGTGAGCCCAGTCTCAAAGCAATATGTGCCGGCTCTACAATTATGGAAGCCTCCTTGGATAGCCTTGGATAGGCCCATGGTCTGCCACTGCCTTCCCTTGAGGGTTAACGGTGATGTCGATGATCGTTCTATCTTGACCAGCTGAGATGTGGGCGACATCACAAAAATAAGTCTAACGTGCCTCGAAACCCGAGGAAGCTAACCTCATTAAAAAATGCCTGCTGAAGTCGGAAGTGCCGTCCTACGGGTGGCAAACTAAAAATTGGCACTATGCATTTACGTCCGAGTGAAATGTCTCGTCCGAATGTCTCTCGTGCTAGGAACAGCTCTGACTACCTAGTTTCCGAATGCCGCTCTTGTTCGGAACAGCTGTGACTAGGTAGTTTTCCGAATGTCTGTCGTGCTGGAACAGCTCTGACGGGCGCAACGACAAGCACATGTCCGAAAACTCGCTGAGTGGATACCGTCTGCATACCTGTCTGGTTTGTGCGGGAACTGCCCGGGGCGAACGAAATGCCCAATATATTGAAGTGAGGAATTAAATCAGCCATAAGCAGGACGTGACGATTCCCTCGGTGAGCCCAGCACCAGGGCGCTATGTGTCGGCCCTGCAACTATGGAAGCGACCTTGGATGGCGGAAAATGCTATGGACTGTCCCTTCCTTCTCTTGAGGGATGACCGAAGTCCTCGACTGTTCCAACTTGACCAGCTGAGATGTGGACGGTACCACAAAAGTGAGAGTCTCCCAGGAATGCTAACCTGGTCAAAAATGCACGCATAAGCCAGATGTGTTGACCTAAGGGTTTTCAACCCAAGGGTGCCTAACGCACACTGCAATGACATCTGAAAAAACACTTCGGATGAACGAAAAGAAGAAGAAGAAACATAAATATTTATTAATGGCATTCCACAAGGCAGTATTTTATCCCGCACAATTTAAAAAATAATGATAAGTGACATTGGAGATGAATTTACAGATGTGAACAATTTATCATATGCTTACGACGCTGCAATATGGAGATTAGACACATATCTCTCAAACATATATACAAGATTACAGACACAAAAGCCCCATTTGGATGGAAACATGGGCTTTTAATCTAAATGTAGAGACATCTGATAGAATGGTTTTCTGTAAAAGTAGGCTAATTAAAAATATAATTATTGACGGTAAATTAGACGGACACAATATACAGACGGTGAGTACCATGATATTTTTGGTTACGTCATTGGATCAAGAATTGAACAGGAATAAACCTGTTGATAACTTACCTCAAACATGCAGGAGACCAATAAACATGCTGAGATTTTTCAAAGGACATGGATGAGTTGCTAGCACTAACAATATAATGATGTTCTATATATCGTAAATTTGATGAAAGATTTACAATGAAAGCATTATCTAAGAAACTTCAGCTAATTGCCACAAACAAAAACAGCAATATAGAACAGAGTCAACCTGCCCACATTAAAAGTTAAGTTAACAGATTTTAAGTAATAACTTGTAGCTACTTTTCTTAAGAATGAATCAAATCCTAATATATTGAAGGGTGTGGCCGGTAAACACATGCAGCATTTAATAACAGACAGTCTCACTATTTATACAGATGCGTCCGAGGGACAAGACAATACTTTGGGTTTAGGACCTTACATCTGACAATAGGAAATCAATAACCTCTTTAGGTTACCAACAATCTATTCATTGTTACTTCAAAAATGGTTATAATACTAACAACATTGGAACCTTGCCGTCTTGGCAGACGATAGTTTGTGCTTTAAAAAGGCATAATAACTTTTACCTATGGCGGTAGGCGAGTGTGACTGATAAGGCCAATTTGCGCTGTAAATGTCCGTTCACAGTGGGTGCATGTGAACACGTGGTCACTTCCACCATCATGCACCATCTTACGTCTCAAACGCTCGGTGTGTAACTTATCTGCAGTAATTTTCTCCTTTGTCTTTATTCCATTTCTGATGTTTGCCCTCCATGCAACACGTTCAGCGGCTACTTGCTCCCAAGGTGCATTATCAATGCCTGTATCAATCATGTCCCGCTTACACACATCTGTGTATCGTAGTAGAGGCCGACCCTGAGATTTCTTACCCATCTGTAATTCACCAAAAAAAGATATCCTTTGGTATTCTACCATCATCCATCCTCCTAAGATGTCCTATCCATCTAAGTCTACGAAGACTGAGCATGGAATAAACTGTCACACAACCTGATCTTTCCAATACTTCAGTATTTGTGATTTTGTCTTGCCACTTAATACCAAGAATCCTTCGCAGACACCTCATATGAAAGCTGCTTAAATTTTTCTCTTGGTGTGAGTAAGTTGTCCAGGTCTCACTGCCATAGAGAGGAGTACTAAGGACACAGGCTTGATAGACAAGGACTTTTGTTTTGGCAGTAAGCTTCCTGTTCTCCCAGACTCTTTCTCTTAACCTGTTCATTGTTGTTGCTGCCTTACCAATCCGGATGTTGATTTCCTGATCTAGGGATAATTTGCTATTTACCACTGATCCTAGATATGTAAAATGGTCTACTATCTCTAGTTCGGCGTCGTCAATAAAGATTGATGGTACCCCATGTGCACCTTGTGACATAATCTGTGTCTTCTTTTTGCTAATTGTTAAACCAAATTCAGAACAAGCATTGGAGAATGCAGATAGTAGACATTGCAATTCTTCCTCAGAGTGGGTCGTAACTGCAGCATCATCTGCAAAAAGCAACTCTCTGATCAGTACCCTCCTAATTTTGGTCTTAGCTTTCAATATCTGAGCATTGTAAGGGCCACCATCTGAGCGTGAGTGAATGTATATACCACCATCCTGATCACGAAAGGCATATTTCAGTAGAAGTGAAAAGTATATTCCAAAGAGGGTGGGAGCTTCTACACAACCTTTCTTAACTCCACTCTTGATTTCAAATTCTTCAGAAGTTGCACCATCAAACTTGATTACACCTTTCATGCCTGTGTGGAACGATTCCACAATGGACAGTAGAGTTGATGGGCAGCCAATCTTCTTTAGTGCCTTGTATAGACCCTCACGACTGACCAAATCAAATGCCTTTGTGAGGTCGATGAAGGCAAAAAACAGTGGTTGATTCTGTTCACGGCATTTTTATTGCATTTGTCGCAATGAGAATATCATATCAGTGGTAGACCGGTTTTGTCGAAAGCCACACTGTGATTCGGGGTAGACTTGATCTCCCAGGACTTGAAGTCTGCGCAGAACAATTCTGGCAGATACTTTTCCAACAATACACAGAAGTGAGATACCCCTATAGTTGTTGCAGTCGCTCCGATCGCCCTTGTTCTTGTACAGTGTTATGATGCTTGAATCTTTGAAATCCTGTGGGACTTGTCCTTCTCGCCAGCATTATAATACTACAAGATATTGAAATAATGTATGATAATTGTGTCCCGCAGCTGCAACTGGTTCACTGTCACCAGTACTAGCTTTAACAAGTACAAGGATCTGTAGGAGACCGGAAACTTTCATAACCTCCACACATTTATCCACACGATGATGCTCAGTGTTCATCTCATTGATTCTTGCACATGTAGGAATATATCGTAATTCAATGGTGCACAAGGACGCCAAATAGGTAGAGCTAATAGTAACCACATATGCATGAATGTGTGTAAAGATTACATAAAATAGGCAATTATGGAAGGTGTAACAGTGGGATGGAATACAAGGTGGGATCAAGCCTGGAGGGAAGAACATGCTTACACATTTTTCTGTGCTCCAACAAGAAAGTGGTAGTTAACAAATGGACATAACATTTGATGTAACAGGACATCACTGAGACTATAACTTGGATGGGCCTCTTTTGCTATAGAAAAAGGAAACTTGTGAATTATGTCTGAAGCAGAATCATTTTGCACATTCTTACGAGAGTGAAGGAAATATGTAATGCAAAGTCAACTATTAATAAAGAATGTGTCCTATGGAACTTGCCACGAAATGGAGTACCGTGAGTGTACATAGAATACCCAAATAATACTAGTGACATGGCCAGAGTACCAACAGAAAAGACTGCCGTAACTATGATGCAAAAATCCAGGCAATCAAGATAGAAAAGGGAAATTAATATATACCAATCATAGTACACAACACGTGGTGCTATTGACAGATGAAAAATCAGTACTTGAGGCGCTCCTGTCTGGGAAATTAATATTATTACAGACACTAATTTCTGAACTTGGCAGCCAGCGTAAGTTCTTCATACAGGGGATACCTTTCCCTGTAGAGTACTCGGAAACGAAATAGCTGATCGATTAGCTAAGGAATATAAGAACAACCTGATGTTCTCGTTACATACCACCAAAAGAAAATAATGATAACCATTTAAAAGCCACACAAACGTGCTCAAACTGACTACCACCTTATGGATAAACCAGAAAAATAATTATTCTGCTCCTCAGAACAGGACACAATAGATTGCGAAACCACATGTATACAAAATTCAAGATTGGTGAATCAGCCATGTGCACATGTGGATTAGCGTAGCAGAAAGCAGATCACACACTCAATGAATGCCCAACATACGACATATCTAGGAAAACCTTCAGGCCTTGAGAAACAACAGTGAAAGACAAGCTGAGTGAACTTAAAAAGACAGATAAATGCATGCAAGAAACAACATTGCAGTTACAGACACATTTCACGCGATCGAAAGAAGAAGACCCCGATATGTCGGCACTGTGAAACTACGTTCACCTCCCTAACCAACATATGCCGACGACAAGTAGTTGACTATGGATTAATTATGCTTTCTACGGAATCCAAATATTTCAGTTTATATTGCCATTCCCATACTTAACGAAACATTACCCACTTCTTCATGTACATCCCCAGTGACTACAGCACTGCCAGACAATGTCTGGAACAGGCCCCACAATCGTGTCAAGATTTCCAAGATGATTTCGAAATCACTTACCAGCTAATGGACTTCATTTGCAGTGATCGAGGAAAATCACGTAAGTCAAATATCAAATATTTAATAAACATAATAACTGAGAGACACTTCGGACTTTACAATGTAACAATATCCTTTGAAAGCTTTTGACTATCCCTGCTATCAGTTAATTGTCACAGACTTTCATATACCATTTGCCACTCTCTCTCTCCATTGCCTATTATGTCTGGCGCCTTATACTTCGGTCATCTCCTGTCCCCTTTTCACTTCAATCTTGCTATTATTTTACTTGTCAGTAATTCGTTATAAATGTAATACAGTGCAGAACTAATAAGGCCAACCCACATGGGTCCCACGAAATCGTTCTTCTGATCAGACATTCCTGTTATAAGAGTTCAAGCATATAGTAATACATTTACAACGTATAATACAATATTTTTCTTCTAAACATAAATTCGCCGCAGTATAGATCTCCTTAAGCGGTTTGTACTGTACCTCCTCGGAAGTCGCGTGGAGACTTGCATGTGTCGCACCTTGATTACTATTTTAAATATCTGTGGAAATATGCATGTCTGATACATTTTCTTAAAGTTTGCATATTTTTCAAATGTACAGTCTATAGTTTAAATCATATGTTTAGAAGGCAATTAAATCGACTACATTGCACCTAGGTTATTCCACATGGCTTGGTCTTTTACGGCAGCTACGGCGACGAGCCCCGGATGTCTCATAGAAATTGGTGGCTTTTTGACTGATTTGATCATTTTTTTTTCTTTTGGTGGTATGTAATGGGCACATCAGGTTGTTCTTCTTTTGCTCCTTCCTTAGCCAATCGATCAGCTCTGTCGTTTCCGGGGACTCCACAGTGGGATGGTATCCACTGTATGGTGACCTTATGCTGACTGTTAAGTTCAGAAAGTATTATCCTCAGAACTGGCAATTTCCCAGACATGAGCGCCTCTATTACGGATTTTGCATCTGTCCATATCACCACAGGTTGTGCACCATGGCCGGTATTTTGTAATTTCTCTGTGGCTATCTTGATTGCCTCAATTTCAGCATCATAGATATGGCAGTACTTTCCTGTTGGAACTCTGGGCGTGTCCCTAGTATTATTTGGGTATTCTATGTACACTCCCGCTCACCATTTCGAACAGCATTTTGTGCTGACCCATCTGTGTAGACTCGGATCCAGAGATCCTGTGGGTATTCGTCACCAAGAGAACTGAGAGTGGCTGTTCTGCGCTGTACACTGTTCTGTTCTTCCTTGTCAAATATTCCTCTCACTTTTGTCTGGATTTGTAGCGATAGTCTATGTTCATCTTTCCACGGGGTTCGCTCTGGCATAGTTGTCAGGGGGATACCAACTGTGAGAAGATCGATGGTTTCTCTGCAGAGTCGTTTTGCCTGGTGGATGAAACTACTTCTTTTCAACCGCCCCATAGCTAAGTGTTCAAATCGGTTCTTCATCGTGTGGTCTGGCAAGCTGAGGGACTTTTCTGCTTGTATTAGTGTTTTTGTATCTCTGCGTTGTTAGTGCTTGTGTCCTCCCCATTTTCTCCATCACTACTATAGGAGTTGATCTCATCCCTACTGTGATGACTCTAAGAGCTTGATTGTGCACATTGTCCAGCTCCTGTAATGTGGTTTTGATGCTGAGCACCACGCAGTCGACCCGTATTCCAGGTGTGGTCGTATGCTCTGTTGATAAACTTTGCTAAGTATTTTCCCACTGGCTCCCCAAGTGGTTCCACTTAGCTATCTCAGGATGGTTATTTTCCTTCTGGCCTTTGCTGCTGCTTTTTTATGTGTTTTCTCCATGTCAGCCTGTCGTTGAATGTTACACCAAGGTATGTTGTTTCTTTATCTTCTCTTAGGTGTGTTCCATTTATCTGGATGATCCCTGCCTTTTGTTTCGGAGAGAGAGTAAATAGAGTGGTGCTGCACTTGTCAGTGTTTATGCTGACACACCATCTATCCGTCCATGCAACAAATGTATCTACAGCTCTTTGTAGCAATATGGTAGCCACTGATGCATATTCATTTGTGCTCCACAAAACCAGGTCACCAGCGTGCATTGCCGCTTTAATTCCATCGGGTAGAGTAGCAACAAGATCATTGATGAAGATTAGAAAAAGTGTTGGGGAATGACTCCACCTTGGGGAACACCGTGACGCAATAATACTTTCTTGCTCTTGAGACCGTCTATCTGTACTTGGGCTCTTCTGTTGTGCAAGTATGATTTCACCCATTTGTACATTCTTCCATTGACTTTACAGTTTCTCAGTTTCTTCATCAGACCTTCTTTCCAGACTTTGTCAAAGGCTTTCTTCAGATCTATCCAAGCCGCGAGTACCAGCTTCTTCTCTTGGAATGTATCCTCAAATTCTTGAGAGAGGTAGGTTGTCTGATCTTCCGTAGAGCAGCACTGCCTAAAGCCAGCCTGTTGTGGCACAAGGATGTTTTCACTTTCAATATACCACTGTAGTCTGTGAATGATGACGCGTTCCATTGTTTTGCAGAGACAACTGGTGAGGCTAATGGGTCTGTAGCTGGAGGCAAAGGAACTTCTTTCCCAGATTTTAGAAGGGGTGTCATGATTGCTTCTCTCCAGACTTGTGGAACACTGCCTAAGGCTCATGTGTTATTAAAGATCAGAACAGCTTTGCTTTGGCCTCTGTTCCTAGGTTAATGATCATTTCATTGGAGATACCATCAGCTCCTGGTGATTTTCTCATTTTAAGTTTTGGTATGGGTAGCTCCAGTTCACTGATTGTGATAGGTGCCTCCAGAACCTCTTGTACTATTTCCTTCTGTCCTGTATGTTGTCATTTCTCTCGAATCTCTTGTTGTTTCTCTGGACTAATTTCGATGTTATTATCTTGTGCGAATGAGTCCGCAAAATGGTCAGCTGCTTGCTTTCCTGTTAAGATGTTTCCGACTTTATGTAGTGCAATTTTTGAGTTTCTGCCTGTGCCCTCATCGTTAAGCTGTTTTATTACCTTCCACAACTTCTTTGTGTCTCTTTTAAAGTTCAGTGACTCTGTTTTCTCCTGCCAGCTTTTCCGTCTAGCCTGCAGCTGGGCCCATTGAAATTTTGCTTTTGCGTGCTGATATTTATTGTGGTGCTCTTGGCTGGGATTGGCCTCTGCTTGCCTTCTACACACTTCCACATCATTATGCAACTGTTCCAGTTCACTACTCCAGTAGGGTTTATAATGTTTACGGGCTCCTCTTGATATTGTTTCTCGTGCTGCCTGTAGTATGCATTTCCCAATCTCTTCAACTACTTTATTTATGTCCTTCTCAGTATTCAGGTTTCTAACCATCCTGCTGTTACTATGCCCAGTCTGCTTTCTTGAGTTCCACCTCAAGAAGGTGCTACTTTCACTTACAAGCTCATTTTCTACAGCTAGAAAGATTGGCCGATGGTCACTGCCACCAAGTTGTTTCCCAACAATTAGTGTAATGTTCCACTCCAGGTCTAGTGAATGAAAAGCCAGGTCAGGTGTAGTTGTAGTGTGCCATGATCTCGAGTAGAAGGTATGTGGGTCTGACGGTTTGTTATTCAGGATGAATCTATTCTCATCCTGCCAGTCTTCCAGTCTCTCTCCTCTCTGGTACATGTGATCGTAGCCTCAGCTCTGCGAGTTGCTGTTGAAATCGCCACACACAATCATTTTTCCTTTTAATGGTAGTGTGTCCAGTGCCCGTGGGCGGTCATTTGGACAGTAGACATTGATCAAGGGAAAGTCTGTATTGCCTGTCTTAAGTTTAAGTGTCTGATACTCAGCCACTTCCATGTAAACTTCAATTTGGGAAGCAGGGATGTTGTTTTTGACAAGAGTCAGTATCCCACCCTTTCGCCTGTCCTTTCGGTCGGATCGGTATGTGATAGATACGAAATCTAATGTCTTATCCTGCCTGACTTTGTTACGTTATAACCGTCCTGGTTACTTCCCTTCTTCATTATACTACGCTTATTTATCCTCGTTCCTATAATAACGATTCTCTTCTTGTTCTTCTCTTTCTGATATATTTTCTGAGTCTGTATTTTGTACTTTTTATTTTTATAAGATATTGATATTTTTATCCAATCTAAATTTTCCATATCTTCACTTTTTTTGTTAACGTATTGCCATTTACTATTGATTTAAAATAACAATGCCCTGAATTTACTTATTACGATTTCCCACGAAAATGTCTCCATCTTGTCCTTGCAACTGGAGATTGTCTTATCTAATGCAGGTATTCATTGCAAATTGTTCTTGTCTTCTCTATTCGCGCTTCTAATTATTTTGGTTTAGATTTTGTATACACAGCTGTCTGTATTTAACATCAATTGCCTCAATTTTCGTCTTTCTTCAATATTTCTGAAGTTTCCTTTGTGATATAATTTTGCTATTTGTTCCTTGTTTGCAAGTAAAGTCGATTTTGGCCGAAGAGATGTAACAGTCTTAAGTCTATATGTCTAGCTCACCAGGTATCACGCTTCCTTTTACTGACATCAGCACCAACATTTTTATTCTACTTTAATGTAATGTTATGGTGGTATATCACTAAGAACAAGCGATATGGGTTGTTTTCAACAAACTTTTCTTAAGGAGTTACATTGAAACAAGAGGAAAATAGTGTTAATATTTTTTATAAAAATGAAAATATAAATTTAAAAAAAAATATGACATCTAAAAAAATAAAATCACAAAATAATAAACGTTTTCATCTTTTCCAGTTAATACAATGACATAAATAGTTTAAATAAAATGTAAAATATTACTTTTAATCCCACGATTTCACATATTGACATATCTAAAACTGATTTGTTTCTATATAACTCTTACGAAAGGTAAATTGTGTTTGCTGTGTATAATGTCCTAGTTTCATTAGTCTCATTCAGGCAATCATCTATAATCCTCTGGCAGTCCAAGGAATTAGCAACATTCGTCTCTGGAACCACATATCTGTTGCTTTCAAGTTCTTCCTAATTTATTCTCTTACATACCATGAATCATTGCCATAAAGCAAAATCGTTTCAATATAGCATTTCAGAACTCTCTTTCTTATATTATAACCCTAACCCTAACCCACTACAATATTGATATCCCTTAGCCCGGGAAATTCGACTATCGCGGATTACGATTATAACCATATCAAAGAGATTGATAGTATTACGCTTTGTGAAACAATGAAAGTCTGATAGAAGATGCGGTAGACGATATTTTAGAGATAAATAATGCAGGCACAGTTTTAGGAAAGAACGACTCTATAACAGACATTGTTGGTTTGAGACTTGACGATATAGCATTTGTGAAATAAGAAGATAACACAAAAGCGGACAACATAAGAAATTATATTTTTGATAGACTTCAGGATTTTGGTAATGTAAAATGGGACAGTGATGACGTCGATAATTATGTACTGTGAGATGCCCTTTCAGATAAAATCCAAGAAGGAATTGGCATACCTGCAGATGGAAGAGCAGAGTAACTGCTGACACGCCTTCTTTTCGGTGACCTCTACTAGAACGAATGTCTGTATGTTTCTTGTTTGGTATCATCCACTGACTTAAGTGGTTCTTTATTCTTTGTCATTATAAAAATATATCTATTCTTGCAGAGACGCCACGAAGATCCATCACATCATCTTTATTTTATTAACATCCATATCAAGTTCTATGTTAATTGAAACATATTCATTACATACCGGTGGTACCATTTCTCTTTCTATCATACCTCCTGCTTCGTTAGAGTTCGTTAATATGTGGTCTATGCTCTGAGCTGCCATTAAGGTGTGGTACATTTGTGTATTTAAGAAAGACCAATGAACAAGTTCTTCAAGAAACAAATGAAGATCGTAAACCGATTAGAGACATTAGACGTAGACAGTCACAATTTTTTTGGGCATGTTATGAGAAGGAATGATCTGGAGAACTTGGTGACAACTGGTAAGATCGAGGGGAACAGACCAAGGGGAAGACCTAGAATCAATTACGTGGATGGCTTGGCCTTGTGGCATGGTCGAGTCAGAAACACGGAGCTGATCCACGACTCTGGTGATCGAGTGAGATGGCAGAACATGACCGCCCACGCTTACCGGTATGGCACATGATGGATGGATGGATGGACACGTTTACAAAATTCTCTTGGGTAGTCTTTGCTAAGTGTCGTAGATTCTCCAGGATTCACCTTTAGTTGTTATAATTTTCGTTTGGCATTTCGCCGTGCAATTATATATGAAATATAGCCTTGTTCAGATTTGGTTATGATCCATTTTTGAACGCTACCTTCTTTTTGAATATGCTATCTTTAACTTCGTTGTTCCACCTAGCTGTTTTTAATCATTTGTCTTGCCCTACTTTTTTGTTCTACATTTATTTTCCCGTGTGTCGAGGATGGCATATTTGAAAATTGCACATTCCTTATCTACGCTTGAGCAGTCGTCAGGGATGTTCTTATGTAGTTTTTTGATTTCTTGATTGAATTCGTCTTTAACCGTATTTTCCAGAAGCCTCCTATAATTGATGACATGTATTGTTACATTTTTGTCTCTTATTTTCCTGTATGCTGGAATCAATTTTATTATGAATGGTTTGTGATCTGTAACAACGTCTGTATTTGGGAGTGCTCTTGAATCTAATAGTAGTCTCTGTCTGATTTCCTAATTAGAAAAAAGTCAATTTGAGATGCTTGGTCTATGTCATTCCATTTACACCAGGTCTTGGTGTGGCTACGACGATGTTGAAAAACACTATTTGCTATTATTAGTCCGTGTTCAGAGCATATGTTGAGTAGACGTCGACCATTGCTGTTACAATCAGTCTCTGTGTCGCTGAATGTCCCCATGCATTCATTCCGCGGTGTTCTTCGTGTGCCTATTCTTCCGTTAAAATCACCCATTACAATAAGTTCATCTGTCTCCCTGCTATTATTTAACGTGTCTGCAAGTTTATCAAAATACTCGTCTTTGTCTTCGTCGCTGTAAGTGTCTTTACATGAGGCGTATGTTTGTATAAAAGTTGTTGTTCTATTTCCTTCTTTGATCTGTACTAGTATTATCTTTTCTCATATAAATTTAGTGTTGATAATGGCTTTCATTTTTTCTGGATGAAACAAAAAATCCACTCCATGTTTAGCTGTAGCTCGCTGGTCGACGCCACTCCATACAAGAACGTAACCTTCATGTATTCGTTTTGTGTTCTGCACCTTTTTCCTAGCACCTGTGAGTCCTAATATTTATATATGTGATTTTTTCATAAATTCTACGAGAGCTAGTTCCTTGTTTCCTAGACCCGTAGCATTCAAAGTCCCGAATGTCTCCTGTCTGTTTTGAAATTTAGCTGTTGTTGGTCGTTTGTTGTTTACAGGACGTTGCTTGTTGTTCGGCTTTAGTGTGTTTCCGGCGTGAACGCTGATAGAGTTGCGTTTTTCTTTCAATTTCCTCCATAATTCCCGAGCAATAGTACTTGAACTAAGACAACTGAATAAATTGTGGCGTGGAACAAATAGTCATACAAAAATGTGATTTTTAAGAGCGTGCATCTTTCCCATTGCAACATACGCATGTGGGACTTGCAGACTTACTAATCAAGATGAACAGCGCTTCAATGCCCGTTAATATAAATGTCATAGACGGGTTCTAAGAATAATGTGGATACAGAAAGTAACAAAAGCACCCACACGACAAGATCTGAATGTTCAAGAAGGTTAGCTACCAAAGATAATAAATCAAAGAAAACATAAATATTATACTATACTATAATATTATTTGGAACAACAGCCACCACAAGATTACACTCAGTAAGTATACAATTACTACATTAAAGACTATACCTGCATTTTCACTAAATTGTTTCTGATACACAGGGAGGACGTTATACCATCACGCAGTGAAAATGTAATAGAAAATCTAGAATTTGTGAACGGACGCACCATTAGAGGGACATAACATTATTAACATTATAAGTGCTAATGGTACATTATTTATTGCAGACAATGAACTGTACCTGCAACTAGGGACAGTCTTAAGGTGTAAGAGGAGGACACAGTTTTTGGTCGTGACTAGGACAAAGGATGTACGGCACAGTAATTTACAATTAAATGAGAATACCTTTAGAGTGAGTAGGCATTGTCCAGCATGTGACAATTCGGGCTGTTTGTGGAAAAGTTGATTATGGACTCAAGGTATTCAAAGTTTGTGATATTTTTAATTTTTTCGTTGATGATTGTGATCTTTAATTGATTTGTAGTTCTATCTGAGAGCTTACACCAGATCCCCTCGTCACACCTCGTTGCCTCATTCTTACCAGACTATGGTGATCCATTTGCTCCTCCGAGGTGTACACGTGCTCCCACAAGGCCGCAACCACGTCTGTCTTGTCATGCATCAATACTCCACCAAGTTTTGCCGAGCCAGCCAATCTGTCCGCCTGTTCATTCCCCAGCACACTGGCATGACCCGGAGAAAAAATCCAGGTGATGCTTGCTACCCGTGACCTCCGAAGCGAAGCAAGCCACTCTGCACGAAGACTGCCTGTCCTCACCCTACTCAGCATGCTTTCTGAGTCAGTTACAATCACAATGTGTGTATGTATCGTGTTCTCTATCCAGAGAAAAACTGCACTGACCGCCTCCACCTTCATTCTTAAGCTAGATGTGTCATCATACGTCAGGCTCTCCTGCACCAAACGTCGACCATTAGCTTTTGCTAAAAATCCCCAGGCACGTCTCTTACCTCTCAACACCGAACCATCCGTGCAGATAATCACATCACCCGGGCGAGAATTATCCTGAATTAGTTGCTGAATTTCCATTTCCGTGGCCCCTGCTGGCCACTCCCTGCACTCCGGCTCAATGTGATTATAACTCTGCACAAGTCTGACTGCTCGGCTGGCACTCTGACCCACTCCTCTCCTCGCCTGATGTTCTCCAAGGGGCACACCTGTCTGATCGTATCCTCCGCCTGAGCCATCCATGATTTCCCTCTTATCAGCCTCTGACCCTTCGCGCCTCATGCAACGGGTGATCTGTGTCTGCAGCTACTCTTAGGCATGCCTTCGCCTGCATCACATTGTGCCTACCAGCATCAGTAGGCAGACGAAGGATGTAACGCATACACACTATTGGGATGTCTCGGGTGCATCTTAGAATGACCCGCAAAGCTTCGTTCTGTATGCGCTCTAATTTCACCAGCTGACTCTTAGGGACAGTTAGCAGTCCTAGTCCAAAATCAATAACTGAGATAATCACGTGCTAGTATACTGTGAAGAGCATTCTCTGATCTATGTCTATTGCAGCCATACTTTTAAGTGCATTGAGTCCCTTTTGAGATCTTGTCACAACAGTCTCCACATGGTCCTTGAAGGACAGACTCCTGTCAAATGTGATTCCCAGATTCTTAAAGTTTGTTCTCTCTGTTGACGCTTCTGCCATCTATCGTGAGGCTTGGGACATCATCTCTCACAATCCTGTTGTCCAGAGAGCACCACAAAACAGCCGCCTTTTCCGGGCGGATGACAGCACTCATTTCAGTGCACCAGTCAATCACTTTATCTACTGTCGTCTGTAGCTCCTGAGCTGTTTGATCCCTATTTCTCCTCTGCCTGTATGCAAGAATATTATCTGCAAATGTTAGACGGTTTAAATTCTAGTGATGTGATTGGCTAGTTCAAGCTATCACTGACGCACCGCTGATCCATGTATCCAAGAACATAATCGTTATTAGATTGACGAGGATAAAAAAAGCATAATATAAATATGAACGGGAAGAAACCAAACTGTACAAACGGAACAAAGTCAGGCAGGGTTAGACGCAAGCTATCATATTCTTCTTCTTCTTCTTCTTCTTCTTCTTCTTCTTCTTCTTCTTCTTCTTCTTCTTCTTCTTCTTCTTCTTCTTCTTCTTCTTCTTCTTCTTCTTCTTCTTCTTCTTCTTCTTCTTCTTCTTCTTCTTCTTCTTCTTCTTTCGTTCGCCTGAAATATGTTTATAACTGCAATGTTGTCTCTTGTATGAATCTAACAGTCTTTTTTAGTTCATTCAGCGGTCCATAGAGTTTATCTTCCACTGTTGTCTCTCTAGGCCAGAAGGTTCGCCAGGATATGTTGTAGTTTGGGCAATCCTGGAGTATGTGCTCTGCTGTCTGCGACGCCAAACCACATGTGCACATGGCTGAGTCACCAATCTTGAATTTTGTATACATGTGGTTGCGTAATCTATTGTGTCCTGTTCTGAGGCGCAGAAGAATGACCTGTTCTGGTCTGTCCATAACGTGGTAGTCGTCTTGAGTAAGGTTTGGTGCCTTCTGACTGATTTGATCATTCTTTTCTTTTGGTGGTATGTAATAGGCACATCAGGTTGTTCTTCGTTTGCTCCTTCCTTAGCCAATCGATCAGCTCTGTCGTTTCCGGGGACTCCACAGTGGGATGGTATCCACTGTATGGTGATCTTACGCTGACTGCTAAGTTCAGAAAGTAGTGTCCTCAGGACTGGCAATTTCCCAGACAGGAGCGCCTCTATTACGGATTTTGCATCTGTCAATATCACCACAGGTTGTGTACCATGGCTGGTATTTTGTAATTTCTCTGTGGCTATCTTGATTGCCTCAATTTCAGCATCATAGTTATGGCAGTACTTTCCTGATGGAATTTTGGCGGTGTCTGTAGTATTATTTGGGTATTCTATGTACACTCCCGCTCCTCCATTTCGAACAGCATTTTGTGCTGATCCATCTGTGTAGACTCGGATCCAGAGGTCCTATGGGTATTAGTCATCAAGGAAGCTGAGAGTGGCTGCTCTGCGCTGTACACTGTTTTTTTCTTCCTTGTCAAATATTCCTCTCACTTTTGACTGAATTTGTAGCGATATTCTATGTTCATTTTTCCACTGGGTTCGCTCTGGAATAGTTGTCAGGGGGATACCAACTGTGGGAAGATCGATGGTTTCTCTGCAGAGTTGTTTGGCCTGGTGGATGAAACTACTTCTTTTCAACCGCCCCATAGCTAAGTTTTCAAATCGGTTCTTCATAGGGTGGCCTGGCAAACTGAGAAACTTTTCTGCTTGTATTAGTATTTTTGTATCTCTGCGTTCTCTTAAAGCTTGTGTCCTCCCCATTTTCTCCATTGCTACTATAGAGGTTGATCTCATCCCTCTAAGAGCTTGATTTTGCACCTTGTCCAGCTCCTGAAATGTAGTTTGTGATGCTGAACACCACGCAGTTGACCCGTATTCCAAGTGTGGTCGTATGCTCTGTTGATAAACTTTGCTAAGTATTTTCCCACTGGCTCCCCAAGTGGTTCCAGTTAGCTTTCTCAGGATGGCAATTCATATCTATCACGCGCTATGTGGGAATATCAGAAAGAGCGTCGTATGGCAGAATGCATGGAAGAGAACATCCTGCGCTCTTTTCCCAAAGAAAGGAAATTTTAAATTGTTCACCAACTATGGTACATTAGAATTAAAAAAAAAAAATATTATGCTACCAATCTTCTCATATGAATCATCAAACACATTAATAAAAGAAAATTTAGAATATGAATTACAAGAAATACGGGTATGTTTCTGATATACTAGAGATACCATGAAGCATTTCTTAAATACGATGACCAACTTTGTGAAATTCAGGGATTACAACAGTAATCTTGACATGTGTTTCCTAGACTTTAGTCTACACACTTAGACAGAACCAGAGCAGCTGCCATGATTACAAACACCGTTCCCAGCGATCAGCTAGCTTTCCACTAGATCGATATCTACATTGACATCACAGTCAAATGTGAATACATAATTATTTAATAATAACCGATATATTTAATTTTTATTGTTTAATTATTATTTTTTGTTGTTACCGTAGTCACTTTAATCTCTTTAATCCATAACCCTAATCTGTACCTCTAAACATGTGAATCTTTTATTTTAAAATGCTGACTTTTTCAAAAGTTTTCATTTGAAGATCTGTAACACGAAACCGTAGTTCATAACGATAAACCTGTGTATCATAATAAAACTGTTTAAGACACAAAGCTAAGCGTACTATACCCAATAATAACTGCCATATTTTATTTTCAATATTTTACATTTTTACAGATTTTATTTAGAGATCTGTAACACGCAACCATAAGACGTAACCCTAAACCTGTGTATGATAATAGAGTTTACACCCCGCCCATTACAAACAATAATAATTGCCAACTTTTAACATTATACGTTAAACAAATCTAAGATCGGAAGTAGTAAGGTCTCTCTTTACACTGCAAACCGGAAATGATTATCTCTTTTATACCGAGAAATATACCAATTGAGGCTCCAGCACGTTAGCTGCACGTGACATTGTCTCGTGACGTCACACATGCTTATAGAAAAAAAATCAAAATGAGGCTTGAAGCCTCATTTTCTAGTGCAAATTGACTTGGTATTCCACTGCTGATTCACGTTATTTTGGATGTTATGAAGTGCTGGTCATTTAGAAAGCGATGACAAACTGCAAAACATAAACATTTCCTAGGAAATCACAAACAGTGATTAAAAATTGCTGGGTTTGATTGCGACGTCCTGTAAGGGACATGCAACTAATTAACATTTGTACTCTAGCAAAAATTGTTCATATCTAGAGCCACTGGGCTTTACCTTAACCATTTTCCCAATTTTTCTTTTATAAACATGCATAATAAAAATATGTTTATATATTTGTCATGCTTACGTTAGTGATACTTATGTTATTGGGGATTTTTCATTGACCTGACGTCAATGTGACGTTTTGTATATGTGATGACATATAAGAAAGTTGCATACTTATGATGTTATATTGTAACTAGACAGATGCTCTTAACATATACAAATAAATTTAACATGTCATTTTACAATCAAGATTATTCGTCATTCTTTTCAAATATATGATTTATAATCACAGCTATTCACCTAATGATGTGAGCCTTTATAGTCGTAATTCTGCCAGTGTTTTATTTCTAGTGCTGAGCGAATTCCAACAATCCGTCTGCTACAATAATTTTCCGGATGTTTGGGAATACTGGTCAATCTGCACTTTCGATACCAGTGAAGTCAACTACGAAACGTAAGTCAGTATTTGTGTACACTAAATCACTCGTTTAATGAGAAATAAAGAGACGAATCACAATAAAGAATGTCACTCGTATGCAAACATCTCCAATCTGCTTTTAGTTTGATTTAGTGTGTAACGAATCACCTTTAATACGAAAACCGAATGTTGTCCAGTCGCTTATATACTGGGTGTATGTAAAGTCACTACACTTTATTTGTAGAGGACATTTGAAAAATGGAGTACATTATGCAGTAAATGGCTGGCGTCAGCTGGAGTAATTCTTTGCACTCCAAACAATGAATACTTCATTGGTACTTTCCAGCTTCCCTTAACTAGCATCTATTGTAACTAATTTAATGTATTTTTGGCAGACGTCTTCATGACATCATGTGCTTCATGTTTTTAATGTGTTCTACATACAAAGTGTATTGAGACTTTAAAAACACACGGTAGTTAAATATGCTAGATCAAATTAACGTGAGTTTTCCGATCCCAGAATGAGTAGATCATTACTGTCTTATATTGTCGGCGAATTTTGTGACGGTTCTACACAATATCGGGGCGTAGAATAAGTCAGTGTTTGAGGAAAGTAAATCAATGGTTTAATACGAATTATAGATACGAATCACACACACACACACACACACACACACACACATACACACACACGCATATATATATATATATATATATATATATATATATATATATATATATATATATATATATATATATATGTTTGATCCCCTTATTTCCTCGGGATATCTAGGGAGGTCCCGGTTATATTAATGGTTCCACTCTAAAATTCCACCTTCTCAAAATGAAGTAGGAGAACTGAAAATATTTAGCTCGTATAACCCTCACCAGTATCCATTTTCCTTAAGAAAGTGAAACATATATATATATATATATATATATATATATATATATATATATATATATATATATATATAATGTAAAGTTATCCCTTCTGAACAATTTGGAACCTGGGAGCTTACAACAGACCAGGAATTTACTGACTGTTCGTGGTTACCCAGTCACTTTCCGTTCCAAATTCTTCAATGTTGTTTAATGACAATAATTAAACACATATGACAAGTTGGCACATCACGAAATACTTGACAAGATAAGGAGGTAAATTAATATCAGTTTATTACTAGAAATCCTGTGGGTAAAGAAGCATCTCATGCATCTTTAAACATAACAAACACATAAGAATACACAGTATGATGCGTCTTAATGACAATATTAGATCACTGGTACACAATTGAGTTCATGAGTGTGTTAGTTCAAGAATGACACACTGAGCCCTACCACAGTTCTCCTCCTACCATTGACTATCATCTAAATACTTGACCATGCCGATGATTTACTGGATTCATGTTCCATGAAATAAAATCTCTAACACAATAGACTTGAGTTAATTTAGTTATTAAGTTCTTAGTCCTTTGTATGTTTTACTATGAATGAGTCAGATGCTGACTATGTTCATCTTAGGTTAGTGGTGTGGTTTGGTATGACTTGATGGATTGGATATTACGTCCAAGAAACCTATCTAGCACTTGGATACTTGCTGGAGGCAGAGGATTGGCATTTCCTCTAAACATGGAATTCCATCTCTGAGTACATATTTTGACTCTAGGTTACCAAATGATGGGAAAACTGACCAAATTCTTAGACACGACGCAGAGATTCCCTACTACACTCCTAGACTGATCCTTGGCATTGTTGTTTTGGATTCATCCATCTTCTGTTCACCATTCTATCCTTCCATCTACTCTGCGAACACCGTCTTTCTCGCCATTTTGAATAAACACAATGCTCCTATTCATATGTGGTCAACTGAAGTTGTTAGTGCAGTTGACAAGGATGAAATGTTGGCTACAGGGGGACGTTTTAGGAAGTAGAAGAATCAGGCAGTATCTATAATATGAGATCCACTACAGTGTCTCTTCCGTGTACTGGTTCAATCCAAACTGTTGTCTGACATCTGTTATCTGGAAAGCCAGATCTTCTTTTGCTCTGGTAGTCATAGTGATCTATATGTACTGATATTATCATAGAGGACACAGATAACAGGAAATGACAAAGATTAGAGGTCTGATGAAGACATATGAGTAAAATCTACAAATCAAGGTTTGATCCTGAATAGCAATGATTACAAAATGGAAGTTATGATGGTATGATCATTTATGTTAACTCATATTTCTAAACCAGTGCTGCATCAGATGTTTAGTTTGCCAGTTTACAGTTCCTGTTCAATACCTTCTTATTTCTTCTGAAATGTTTTTTCCTTTACTTACTATTCTAAACAGTTCTAAACAATTCCATTCTAAACAATTCTAACAAATTTCGAGTTAAAAGTCTACCCAAAGTTTTTCAGGATCCTCGCTGGTTCTACGGAGTTCTTGTAAAGAGCTGAATTTCTCCAGACAGGTATGAATTAGGAGGAGAACGGAGCACTTATGGGTTACATCCGTGTGCAGTGATGTTGGTCCATCGACTAAACTAAACATCTAAACAGGGGTGTGATAATCTGAATGATATTTTCCCCATGCTAATCAGAAGTGACAATGCATGAAAGCATATCCTCCTTTACTTACTTTTCCAAACATGGGTACAATATTCTGAAGGATATTTCCCATGATAGTTAGTAGTTACAGTGCAAGCAATTATAAAATGAATATCTTCATTCTTAAGATGGTACAAGTGTTGTTATGTTCATGGAATGAATATTAATGAACAGAGGAAGTACTCATTGAGAAAATACACTCCGCCTCCCATCCATTGACAATAACATGTATACATAGTTATAGATATGAGATAACAAAGTACATACCCTTTCTCTCATACCAATGCTAATCTTCTTCTTCTTCATTTGCCTGAGGGCATGAACATTTAATCCCTTTCAGCCCAAGCTGAGGACAAGGTTTTGTGTACCTAATCTGGTTTGTTAGCTTCACGTCAGTTCGACAAGAGTACGGTATGCTATAGTAGTCATTGGGCATCTCTGTACGAATTATATCACAGCAGTTTACTACGCTGGACCTGATTACAATGCTTACCATGCACTTAAATATCTCTCAACGCCACGAACGAATAAAGACAGAAGAGGAAGACATTCGTTCTCTCCTTCTTTCATTCCCATGTGTTGAAGATGCCCGTAGATTATAGGGAAGCAGTTGTCGGCACAGACGTTGCAGCTTGTCTTTTCTAACCAGGATCTTGCAAGAACTAAGAGGTCATATGGTTTGATATTAAAAACAGCATGAAAGTGCCCAGACTTGCCTCTTCCTACAGCTTAAGATTTAATGCACATCAATGCACTTCCCTACAAGCTTGAAGATAAGTCGAAGTTAGATAGATTAGAACAGCGATGGCAGTTTCCGCCATTTGCAGGAGGAGGGATAAGATTGTGTGGCTATCCTAAATTTGAAAATACATATTCTTATGTGCTGGAACGTGATACACACATATATCTCACAGAGACAAAGCTTTACCTGCCCTTGTAATCATATGACAATGAAATATAATCCGCAGACGTTCTCTTACCATTGAATTGTGAGTGACACCAAATTAAAAATACTCCGTCATGAAAAACATATCATGTCATCACGAAGTTTTAACTTGAGTGTGCACGTTTGGGCCTTGGGTTATCCCAGAAAGCAGATTGGGCACGCCACAAAGATTACCGTTATCCAATCAAAGTATGAGATTCGAACGCCTGACCCACATGTCATATTGTGTTTATGCCACATTCCAATGATAAACAGCACAAGACATTACTAGGAATCTCGTGAGTGAGTTGAGGTGCAACTGTGGGATGAAATGAGGCGTGCAAAATGCTCGACCATAAGCAAGTTGTCCCGCGCCCGATACACCCATCTGGAGATCATCCGTCACATCCTGCACACATCTTCTCTTTGGCTTTCCTCTTTCTCTCTTTGCAGGCATATACTCTCCATTATTGTTCTCTCCAAACTTTCGTGACGTTTCAAGTGACTACACTATTTCAATTAACTTTGTTTTATCGTCTTTAATAGCCAAACGTCTTCAAAATTCAGCTCTTGAAGTATGGATGCATTTTTTTTACCAAAGATATTCTTAGAACTCGTCTATAACATTTATTTTCAAAGGAATTTATGCGGCGTTCAGCATGTTTAGTTAGTGTCCAGGCCTCACGGGCGTTTGTTACAATGGGAAAGATGCATGCTCTTAAAAATCTAATTTTTGTAGTTCTATTTGTCCCACTCTATAAGTCATTCAGATGTTTTAGTCTTTGAAGAGCAATTGCTTGTCGTCGTTTAATTTCTTTCATTGTGTAACCGTTGTTGGTTATCAATGACTCATTATATTTCAAATTTTCGATTACCTCAATTGTTTCCTCATTGATATATGTTTCTTTCTCCATAATAGTTTTCTCCGTATGCATTATCTTTGTTTTTGCTATGTTAAGATATAAGGTGTGATTTGCTCTATTCAATTGGGTTGAGGCTATTAGGTTTTCTATACCATTCTGTGTTGTGGATAGCAAAACTGTATCATCTGCATACCGAATCTCTAGTTTGTCATGACCACAGATATTTAGGGCAATATATGGATCCCTATTTATGTTATATCGTACATTTCACATTATATTTTCTGCGTACAGGTTAAAATAAAAAAAAATAGGGGGACAGCACACATCCCTGACGGACTCCTTGCTTGATGTCAAACCAGTTTGATGTCTTGCCATCTATTCTACCCTCTGCTTCTTAGTCTAAGTAGAACATTTTTATGAGTTGTATTACATGTGTTATTACATATTGTATTACTTCCGGTACAATGGCAACGAGATGACTCGTTGTTCTTAGGGGAGAAGCTGTTCAGTGATTTTCTGTGGATTTCCTGTGGAATTCGTGTGGATAGTGTTTTTCCTGTGGATTATGTGATGTTATTTCGTGTTCGTTTATTGGAAATGTTCAAAAGAAGCCACGGAAGGCAGGTGGTGGATGACATTTTGAGGGCAGCCGACAGATATTTGTTGGTCATGGTCTCGAGTTTCACGACGGCAGGCAGAGGAGCTCTTCTTGAGTCAATGGCTGCGGTCTCCGACCAGTAAGGTCACTGCCATAGAGGAAAGCAACGGCAAACTACCTCTTTAAAAGTGCCTAGTACATCATGATTCGCTTAAAGACTGATCATCGCAAGACAAGGACAGAGACGTTAAAATTAGCAACTTTGAACATTAGGACGTTAAACGACCACGAAAAATTAGAGAACATAAAACAAGAAATTGAAAGGGAAAACAATTAATATTTTAGGTATGTGCGAAACGAGATGGACAGGAGCAGGCAGAAAGATAGATGAAGATTAGAAGATTATTTATTCTGGAGGTGAAGATCGTCATAGGGGAGTGGCAATTATTTTGGACCGGAAAACATCAAAATCTGTTCAAGGATATTGGGCCGTGTCGGACAGAGTTCTACTAGTTAAATTAAGTGGCAGACCTTTTAGCATAAATATTATTCACGTATATGCCCCAACAGGAGAATCCAGTGAAGATAGTGTAGAAGAATTTTATAATGACATAGAGTCTGCCTTAAAGAAATGTAAAAATTCAGAAATAAACATCTTAATAGGGGACTTCAATGCAATAGTAGGAAATCAAGGAGATAGATACACAGTAGGAAACTATGGTTTAGGAGAGAGAAATGAAAGAGGATACAGACTCGTAGAGTGGGCAAAATAACAGGAAATGATTGAAGGTTTAAGCAACACCCTAGAAGATTATGGACATGGAGGAGTCCTGATAGCGGGATTATAAACCAGATTCACTACATTCTCATTAGCAGAAGATTTAGAAACGCGCTAACAGTAGCAAAAACAGTTCCCAGTGCTGATTGTTATAGTGACCACATATTACTCACAGGAACATTGAGGATAAAGTTGAAGAAAGTCAAGTATATAACAGGAAACACTAAATATGATTTGCGTACATTGAGTAATGACAAGGAAATTCAAAACAAATTCAACATAGAAGTACAGAACAGATTTGAAATATTGTCTGATCTAGAGATCCTATTCCAGGATGTGGATGATCAATGGGAAACGTTGAAGAATTCAATCAATGTGGCTGCAGAAACAACTATTCCAAAATTAAAGAAAGTGGGTCGTAAGAAATGGATGACTGAAGAAATTTTACACCTCATGGAAACAAGAAGACTCAACAAAAATAATTCTGTCAAATATGAAGAAATTGACAGACAAGTCAGAATATTATGTAAGGAGGCAAAAGAAGCATGGCTTGAGGAAAAGTGCTTAGAAATTGAAAACCAACACAACAGTCAAAATACCAAATTAGTGCACAAAAGAATTCAGGAACTTACTAATAAAAGCACAAGTACATCAACAGGGTGTCTAAAAACTAAAGATGGCAAAATCATAATAGAGAAAGACCAGATTCTACATGTATGGACAGATTATGAAACACCTTTATGATGATAACAGAGACGAACAGTATGATATTAGATTTAATTATGAAGGACCGCCAATTTTGGAGATGGAAGTTCGAAATGTTCTTAAGCATATGAAAGCTGGCAAGGCCCCCGGTGCAGATAAAATCACAACAGAAATGATCAAAGCTTTAGAAGAATTTGGACTAGAGCAAATCACCAGACTGCTGAACACATTATATGATACTGGAGATATACCTTCTGAATTATGTATCTCTGTATTTATTGCAATCCTAAAGAAATCAGGAACCTTGGAATGTGATCAACATAGAACAATTAGTATAATGAGTCACATCACAAAGATTTTGCTAAGAATTATCATGCAAAAAGGGAGGAAAAAGATAAAACCTGAAATAGAGGAAGAACAATGTGGGTTTGTAGAAGGAAAGGGTACAGTAAATGCTGTGTATATGCTGCGAACAGTTATTGAACGGGCTATAGAAGTAAACAAGGATATACATTTGTGCTTTATTGACTATACAAAGGCTTTTGATAGAGTTAGACATGTCAACATGGTGGATATGCTTGCAGATCTACAAATTGATAGGAAAGACATTTGACTTAAAAACATATATTGGAAACAACAAGCTGCAATAAGGATTGATAATGAAGTGGGACAGTATCAACCAATTAAGAGAGGTGTTATACAGGGATGTGTGATGTCTCCAGATCTTTTTTCCTTATACAGTGAAAATATTTTCAGATATGTAGAGGATATAAATGGAATCAGCATTGGTGGATGAAACATCAATAACATTAGATATGCAGATGATACAGTATTGATTGCAGACAATGCACAGGATCTGCAACAATTAGTAGACGCGGTTGTTGTACACAGTGAGCAGCTGGGGTTGGAATTAAATTGTAAGAAGACACAGGTTATGGTCGTCACTAGGAAGAACAAAGTACCACAATGTAATATACAAGTAAATGGAAATATTCTTCAACAAGTGAATCGATACAATTATCTCGGAACAGTCATAACATCTGATAGGAGATGCCTTAATGAGATTAGAACAAGAATCGCAATGGCGAAAGTAGCCTTTAGCAAGATGAAAGACATTCTGACCAATAAAAAGATGTCAACTGAAACGAGAAAAAGAGTGTTGAGGGGATACATAGAGCCTGTTCTTTTGTATGGATGTGAAACTTGGACAATGTGCATTCAAGCTGAGAAACATCTGATGGCTGTAGAAATGTGGTTTCTGAGGAAAATGCAACGAATACCATGGACAGACAGAAAAACCAATGATAAAGTACTACAGGAGACAAATGAAAATCGTAGACTGATTATAGAAATTAGACGAAGACAGTCAAAGGTTTTTGGACATGTTATGAGAAGAAATGGATTGGAGAACTTATTGACAACTGGCAAGATCGAGGGGAACATACCACGAGGAAGACCGAGAGGAAAATACCTGGATGGCTTTGCCACATGGCATGGACGAGACAGGAACACTGAGCTGATCCACGACTCTGGTGATCGAGTGAAATGGCGAGTCATGACCGCCCACGCTTTCCGGCATGGCACATAATTGATTGATTGATTACATGTGAAGGACAGCCCATATTCCTCACGATTTCCCAAAGTTCTGATGTACACAATCAAATGCCTTTGAATAATCTACAAAACATGAGAATAGGTTTACATTAATTTATCTGCACTACTTTATTATTAAACGCATGTTGAGAATGAGATCGCTTGTCGCTCTTTCTTGTCTAAATCCAGCTTGAACCACATTAATATCTTCTACCATTTTCTTACGAAGTCTTCCAATTATGAGTTTTAGTAGAATTTTACTTGTATGACCGATCAGGAAAACAGTTCTATAGTTGGTGCATAATTTCCGGTTGCCCTTTTTTGTATTGGAATTCTTCTTCTTCTTCTATCGTTCGCTTGAAATATGTCTATAACTGCAATATTGTCTCTTGTATGAATCTAACAGTCTTTTTTAGTTCACTCAGCCGCCCATACAGTTTATCTTCCACTGGTATCTCTCTAGGTCAGAAGGTTTGCCTGGATATGTTGTAGTTTGGGCAGTATTGGAATGAAGATAGTTCTCTTCCAATCCGTTGGCCATATATCATATGATCCATATCGTTTTACATGATGCGTGATAGATTTGTATGCTTTCTTTTCCTACTGCTTTAATTAGTTCAGCTGATATCTCATCACATCCAGGGGATTTACCATTCATCAGGTTCTGTATTGCCCAAGCAATTTCATCTAATGAAGGTTCAGGTTCTGTCTCTGCTGTCATTGGCTCATGAATCTCATTCATATCGTCACTGTCACTCCTATCTTACTTTCCACTGCAGTACTCCTGCCATCTTTCTAGAATTTGTCTCGAATATATATATATATATATATATATATATATATCATTGGCACCTTGCCGTCTTGACAGACGATAGTTTGTGCTTTAAAAAGGCATAATAACTTTTAACTATGGCGGTAGCGAGTGTGACTGATAAGGCCAATTTGCGCTGTAAATGTCCGTTCACAGTGGGTGCATGTGAACACGTGGTCATTTCCACCATCATGCACCATCTTACGTCTCAAACGCTTGGTGTGTGACTTTTCTGCAATAATTTTCTCCTTTGACTTTATTCCATTTCTGATATTTGCCCTCCATGCAACACGATCAGCGGCGACTTGCTCCCAATGTGCATTATCAATGCCGGTATCAATCATGTCCCGCTTACACACATCTTTGTATCGTAGTAGAGGCCGACCCTGAGATCTCTTACCCATCTGTAATTCACCAAAAAAGATATCCTTTGGTATTCTACCATCATCCATCCGCCTAAGATGTCCTATCCATCTAAGTCTACGAAGACTGAGCATGGAATAAACTGTCACACAACCTGATCTTTCCAATACTTCAGTATTTGTGATTTTGTCTTGCCACTTAATACCAAGAATTCTTCGCAGACACCGCATATGAAAGCTGTTTAAATTGTTCTCTTGGTGTGAGTAAGTTGTCCAGGTTTCACTGCCATAGAGAAGAGTACTAAGGACACAGGCTTGATAGACAAGGACTTTTGTTTTGGCAGTAAGCTTCCTGTTCTCCCAGACTCTTTTTCTTAACCTGTTCATTGTTGTTGCTGCTTTACCAATCCGGATGTTGATTTCCTGATCTAGGGATAATTTGCTATTTACCACCGATCCTAGATATGTAAAATGGTCTACTATCTCTAGTTCGGCGTCGTCAATAAAGATTGATGGTACCCCATGTGCACCTTGTGACATAATCTGTGTCTTCTTTTTGCTAATTGTTAAACCAAATTCAGAACAAGCATTGGAGAATGCAGATAGTAGACATTGCAATTCTTCCTCAGAGTGGGTCGTAACTGCAGCATCATCTGCAAAAAGCAACTCTCTGATCAGTACCCTCCTAATTTTGGTCTTAGCCTTCAATCTCTGAGCATTGTAGAGGCCGCCATCTGAGCGTGAGTGAATGTATATACCACCATCTTGATCACGAAATGCATATTTCAGTAGAAGTGAAAAGTATATTCCAAAGAGGGTGGGAGCTAGTACACAACCTTGCTTAACTCCACTCTTGATTTCAAATTCTTCAGAAGTTGCACCATCAAACTTGATTATACCCTTCATGCCTGTGTGGAACGATTCCACAATGGACAGAAGAGTTGGTGGGCAGCCAATCTTCCTTAGTGCCTTGAACAGACCCTCACGACTGACCAAATCAAATGCCTTTGTGAGGTCGATGAAGGCAATAAACAGTGGTTGATTCTGTTCACGGCATTTTTCTTGCATTTGTCGCAATGAGAATATCATATCAGTGGTAGACCGGTTCTGTCGAAAGCCACATTGTGATTCGGGGTAGACTTGATCTCCTAGGACTTGAAGTCTGCGCAGAACAATTCTGGCAAATACTTTTCCAACAATACACAGAAGTGAGATACCCCTATAGTTGTTGCAGTCGCTCCGATCGCCCTTGTTCTTGTACAGTGTTATGATGCTTGAATCTTTGAAATCCTGTGGGACTTGTCCTTCACGCCAGCATAGCTCTATTAGCTGGTGGATCTGTATAGTGAGTGTGTCTTGCCCACTCCTGATAACCTCTATTGGAATCCCATCCTTACCTGGAGCCTTGCCAGATGCAAGTTCATTTATAGCACACTTAACTTCTGTTATGGTGGGAAGTGTGTCCAGGTGGTCAAGAGTTGGTAGAGCCTCTATGGCGTTGAGGGCATTATCCGCTAGTTTGGTCTCACTTGAGTAAAGCTCCAAATAGTGCTCTACCCATCTGTTCATCTGCTGTTTCTTATCAGTGATGACTTCTCCAGTCAAGGTTTTCAATGGTGCACTTCTTTTGATCACTGGACCACAGGCTTTCTTTATTCCTTCATACATGCTTCTTATGTCTCCCTTATCACTTGCGATTTGAATGGACTCACATAACTTGATCCAATAATCATTTGCACACTGCCTGGCAGCCTTTTGCACATCCTTCCTAGCTTGCCTTAGCTCACTCAGAGTGTTACGCGTTGGTCTTTCCTTGTTTCTTAAGAGAGCTTTCTTCTTCTTATCGATCAAGGGCTGCAGAGTCTCGCTGTTGGCCGCAAACCAGTCCTGCCTCTTATGATCCACAGTGCCGTAAACCTTTACGGCAGTTTTACAAAGAGTTTCCTTAAGTTTATTCCATTTATATATATATATATATATATATATATATATATATATATATATATATATATATATATATATATATATTCACCGAGCGAAAATATATAGTTACTCCTCTTAGAAGAATTTCGTTACTACATTTTGTTGCCATCGAAAACCAAAAAAAAACTAAAAAAAAAACTAATAGGTTTTAGCCACAGTAAAGTTAGAGTTGGGATAGGCAGTAAGGGAACGGAGTGGACGGGTGGACTGAGGGACCAAATGCGAGACAGTTTAACATCGTTATCAAAATGTGTTGGTAGTGCACGAGATAGGCTAGCGTTTGTGTCGAAGGGGTAACGACAGCGATTCGCATACGGCGTTCAATATTATGTACCGTGACTTGGAAGCAGACAGTCATGTATTGATAATTGACAATATTAAACGCGTCAGTCGTTCAGAAAACTATGGCAAACTACTGAATCTGCTTCCTTGCCTAGTAAATTGCAGTATGACAGTTCAGGGCAAGATGTGGTGAGTAAAATAAGGCATGACAAGCGCAGGAATCACCATGACAAGAAAAAAAGATGGGAGCAGCCACCTTGGTGGAATTGGGAAGTGGAAAAGGCCTGAATGGATAAGCGTGATGTTGTAAGGAAATGGCAAACGCCAAGAAAAAGAGTTGCCCATCCTAGTATTATCATGCACTTGGAAAGAGATATGGACACAAATGTTAGCTATTACAAAAACCTGGTTAAAGTGGTTAAAAGTGAAAAGTGGGTAGAGTTGTGTCATAGAAAAAACACAGACAAGTCACTGAAATTGTTCTGGCGAGTACATAAAAGTATGAATGGGGTAGTCGAGAATAAGAGTGTTCCTCATTTCCAAAGTGCTGACTTTATCTGGCAGAGGTCTGACGAGAGTAAGGGCAAAACCTATTTTGAATGCTATCTTAAAATTCGACAGGGTTGACTTAATTGCACGGGGTTTTATCCCATACGACTCAGTCGCTTTCCGCAGAGCGAAAAGCGTCGCAGAAAGCAAGAACTCCGTAGCTCTAGCGACGACCTACAGAAATCTCCGAAAATTTCACTTGTGAACCGTAAGACGCGGCCCGAAATCGAACACACAACCTTCGGATCGCGAGTCAAAGAATGCTATCTAGAGCAGAACAACCAAACAGACACGAGAGGCCGAAATTTTGCCATTGCGGTTACCTCAGATAGGTGTAAGGCCCAAAACATGGCAGTTGAAGACACGGTGACAGGGAAAGAGATCAGCGCTGTGCTTCGACGAACAGAAAACAGCGCACCAAGACCAGACGGCATAAGGTATGATGACATCAGTATGTTTACCGACAACGAGCTAGAGGAACAAGCAGATATGTACAACAACAGCATAGGGGGTGCTTGCATCAAAGAAGAGTGGTTACGCAGCTATCTGATTCCCTTGCCGAATCATGGCAAAGACCACACAATAATTCAGTCATATCGGGTAATAACCATGCAAAATACAATAGACAAGCAACTGCAGAGATTAATTGCCAGGAAAATATCAAGTCAGCTAGAAAGGCAAGGTTGTTTCCTCCCTATCTTTGGAGGGCACCGTCCAAACAAAGAAACCTGTACCAACGCAGCAGTTTTTGTCCAAGATGTCTATGAAGGTTTCCACTCAGGCATTGAAACATGTGCTGCGGCGATTGATCTTGAGGATGCGTAAAACAGAGTACCATCGGATTTCTTAATGCTTCAGCTTCTTGAACTCAAGATAAGACCATTCCTCCTTAGTTGGATCACCGCAGCTCTCTTCCAACGGAAAGTAGTTTTTAGATGTGGCAGTTGGACTTCTGAACCAACAACAATATGTCCGGACCTGCCACAGGGATCATCAATATCTCCGATGCTGTTCAGCGACTACAATTTGAGAATTACAGGCGAGCAGATCAGAGAACCTTGGAGGACATTGTCATATGCCGACGATGTTTTAGTGTATCGTCAGGGTAAGGACAGAGATCGAGTTGCTGTGGATCTACAAACATAACTAAATCGCATAAGCATTTGGTGTGCAGATTCTAGGGCAATGGTCAACCAAACGAAGGCAACAGTGACATATTTCTCTTTAAATAACCATATTGTCAACACTCCAACACCAACTGTAAATCAGGGTTCATAAACGATGGAAAGAACGCTGGCAATGAACTACCTGGGGATACGTTTTGATCGAAGTCTTGCTTATCATGAGCGCATAGACCGAGTGATAACAAAGGCCAAGATAGGTTTGGCTGCGATGTGGGAGGTGACTGTGGCAAACTGTGAGCAGCGCCATCTATGTATCCTTAACGAGGGTCTGGTTCTGTCTGTTTTGAAGTATGCAATGGCGATCCTGACTATCGGCCGTAAGCAGATGGAAAGGATGGAAATGATACAGAACGAAGCTATGCGTATTATTCTTGGATATACAAGAGATACAGCATGCAGGGTGATGCGATGCCTTGTTGATTTTCCAACCATTGAGGACATAATGCGAATTCGCAGAGCACGTGCCTATCTCAGAGTCAATGCAAACACACAACATCCACTGCACAGTGAAATTAAGAAGTTAAGGGCATCAGGTTAAAAAGAGGAAAGTCGTGGATGAGTAAAGTCGAAGACATTCTTAAACAGGTGTGCTCACTTGAGGACTTAGATTCTGGCGAGGAGTGAATACGAATGCCAACATATTTATGTATGTCCTTTTCAGTTTGCATCCAACTAGACAGGAAATGCAGACAAGAAAATCCGGCTAATGTGTAGGCGGAAGTACAGACTTTGATCGTTAAGAATTCTTTGGAAGGCGAAGTTGTCATTTACGCAGATGGGTCGGTCGTTCGACGAGTGAGAAGTTCATGGGCATTTACGGCTCATGCCGGAGGGAGAATTGTGAATGAAGATTCTGGTGCTTTTACTTTGACCACAAGTAGCCTGACTATGGAAGTCATGGCAGTAAGTAAAGCAATAACATCGCTCGAGACACAGACATTCAATAGGGTATGTTTCATAAGTGACTCAATGAGCATGTTCAAGTAGATAGTGATGGGATGGATCCGAAGAGAGTTGCTGCTGTCGCTAGGGCGGTCTCGGCTGGCAAAAATTATTTTCATTTTCGTGACAGGGCATGCGGGTGTACGAGGAAATGAGCGGACTGACAAGCTTGCAGTTATGGCTACTGTAGAAGGCGGGTGAGCCTTGGAACAGGCTGACATTCTGAATGCTCTACGAGATGTAAGACTTTTGCGAGAAGCAAGTGATGACTGTGAATCTACAACCATGGTCAGACTGCGAGAACAGCAAATTAAAAGAGGTGTGGCCAAACAAGAACACTACGCGGGAAGGCAAAGAATATTAATAAACCAACACAGAACTGGTGCCGTCAGTTGCTACACGGTGCGGGATGTACTGAGCAGGAGATCCGAGCACTTATGGACTGAATGGTTCAATGTGCAATGAGGATGATCTCTCCACTAGCTAACTAATTAACTGACCCGAAAAGGTGAGGTTGATTGCGACGTCCCGTAAAAGACAATGCAACGTAACATGAGTCTGACGGCAATGGTCAGCATTTAAACTATTTGTCATCTATTTTTAACTTTTAAGACGATTGATAGAAATATTAACATTGCGATATTTTGCTTAAGTTTCAGACACTCTTCAACAGACAATTGTATGATTAACAAGTTCTCAGCAGCGTGTGGCGAGGCAGGCGGGATGCTTTTTTCATCTATTCTGAATCTAGAACAATATTAACGGTTTGTAATGAAAACTAATCTCATCTCATCTTATCATGTTTCGAGGTGAAGTATAAACAGCGAAAACGAGTGCCCGCTTATGGGCTTCATGTATCGATACTCCCATGGACTCTGCTAATCACACCGTCCATCGTTTACGAGGTCGGTCGCTTCTTCTGCTTCAATCGGGTTTCTATGAGGGTGAGTTAATAAGTAAGTCACAAATGGCTGTGGAAAAGTAACTAATTATGATAACAACTTAAAACCAGTTTATTTTTATACATACATTGTCCCTTTATTTCTCAACATAATTTCCACCGTCATTGATGCACTTATTCCATCGTTTTATCAGACCTCCCAAACCGGCTGCATAGAACTGCGTGCTCGGTTTTCAGTTCACATTCAACTTCGGCATCATTTGCGAAATGTCTCCCGCGAAGGTGGGTTTTCAGTGTTTATGCTGACAAATGTTTATCCCGTGAAGCGGTGCTTAGGGGTTAGAAAAAGTTACGAGGACGAGTCAATAAGTAGGTCACACGGTTGTGTGTTTCACTGTTAATTATTTAAGTTGGGTCACAGGGTTCTCCTCTGGTTCTTACTGTACTTATCTTTTTTCTTAGAAGTTTCTAGTTGCCTACTTGTAGTTTTTATTTAGGATTTCTCCATACCCCCCAGTCGTTTTGTTTTTCTCTATTTACAATTATATTCACATGTCTTCTCGCTATTCTATATTCTATGCAATCACGTTCCTGTTCGTTCTTCAACCACGTTTTATATGTTTCTTTTATTTATTTATATTTTTTGGTATTTTACAGCTTACTTTACCTCTGCGTTCCACCAACTTGTTATTTTCTTTATCTGTGGTTTGCGTTTCCTCGTGGTGCCACATGGTATTTTCCAGTATTTAAAATGCTTGATTTGAACATCTCTTATTCTTCTTCCACTGTTTTTTTCATTCTATAGGTAAGTTTACAAAGTTTTCAGTTAGTTCCTTCTCATACGTTTTCCTCACATACTATTTCTAGTATTCCTCTTGCTAGCCGTGGTTAAATTATTATTCCTACACCGTGTCTTGCCCTTTCTTGCAGTTCCACTCCAGAGTAGACAAACGGTAACTGTGGTGGATCTCCTTGCATCATTCCCCCTTTTTTCTTGTGTCCGCTATTCCCTTCAGTCCAATTTTCCTCTCTTCATTGTTTCTGTAAGTTCTTCTTCTATACTATTAAACCACAGACGTTGATTGTGCCTATTTTTTAATCGCTGATCTATCTCGTAGTCCATTAACATTGTCGGGTCTATATCCATTTGGGCCAGTCGGTTTATACGTCTTAGTTTTTCTACTAGCAGAATGGAGATATCCTGCCATCTTTCTAGCCAGTCGCAGGTTTAGGACAAACAATCTGACCATAGGGAATCCGTCTCCTATGGCGAGCCATATGTACTGAAAACGTGCAAATAAATATGCATCATTTGATGAATATAGCCATGTTATTTTTATAGTAGCTCTAAAACTTGTAGTTGAAATATTATCACAAGCCATTTTGTATGTGCTGGGCCGAATCATGAGCTGGTATATCCTACCTTGTCTCATGGCAGATGTGAAATGCCAGTATCAGTCTTACACACCCTGCTGGTTCCTTAGCTTGAAGAAAGGAAGGAGATCTCTACAACACAGTTCCTCGTGGATTAGGTACTTCCGGTACCGGGTCGGGAGAAAAATATGTACATCGACTTTACTCCGAAAGTTGCAAGCTCTTGGCAGGGTTCAGTCATTGGACTTACGGGTTAAGGCTTATATATTAACGCATCCTACTGAATCATTTGTATTTCTCATCAATCTCACCTCATTTTGTTCCTCTTGGACATTGCGGTGTTGAGGTGAAGAATACACAGCGAGACAGTGCCCGTTTATGGGTCATGTATCGAGATGACCATGGACTCTGCTATTCCCTCTTGTCTGTTTTTCACGTGGCCAGCCTCTTCTTATGCTTCCGTTTGGTCTGCACATCATTTGCGTGTTGTGGTATACTGTTAGTTGGTAATATTGTTATATGGCCATACCAATCAATTTGCTGTCTCCGGATAAAATCCAGCGCTGCTATAACCCCCACTTTTGTCTTGATTTTTTCATTTCTGATTTTCTCTCTTCTTGATATGTAAAACATTCTTCCCAGTAATCTCATTTTCAGTTCTTGTGATTTTTCGTTTCTCTTTTCTGTCATTGTCCAGGTTTGGCATTGGTAGCAGACAGTTGGCAGGAAGATTGTGTTGTAGAGTGCTTTCTTAGTAACAATTATACTTGATGTTCTTTTAGTATTGGTGCCATTTGTCCAGTGAGTTAATTTGCCTTATTAAATATGTTTTTGGATTCGTCTTCTAATTCGCCAAGTGATGATATTATACTTCCTGAGTACTTGAAACTCGTTACGTATTTCAGGTGGTGTGCCTTTAAATGAATCTTTGTTGTTTTTTTCTTCTTGTTATAGTCATTACCTCTGCTTTACTGATGCTATGTTTCATGATGTTTTCGTGACACACTTCATTTAGACTATTCATGTGGTCTTGTAATCGTCCTTCTGATTTTGCTATTAGTACTTAATCGTCCGTAAATAGGAGTTCCGTTATGGTGAAATTTGCTGTTGGTTCTTCTTCTGTGTTCTGTTTGTCATGTGTTGTTGTTGTTGTTGCGGTCTCTGTTTGGCTGGTTTCTTTGCATATGCTGTCTATAAAGGTTATGAACAAGATGGGGGACAGGATACAACTCTGTCGTACTCCAGATCTTATGGTGAAGAATTCTGAGTGTTCTCCATTTTTTCTCACTTTGCAGTTACTGTTGGTGTATAAGCTTCAACGTAGGTTTGTTAGATGCGTACTTACTCTATAGCATTTAGGGATTTTCCATAGCTCTATTAAATGACGTGTTTGGTCGACAAAGAATAAGTATAGTGTTTCATTAAATTCGATTAAATTTTCTATAATTTGTCTAAGAGTAAAGTTGGCATCTGTGCATCATTTGTCTTTTCTAAATCCAAATTGTGGTTTGCTTAGCTTGGGTTCTAGTGTTCTAGTTCTATTCTGGAATGTTTTCTCAAGAATGTTGCAGAATATGATTCCATCCATCTATCATGTGCCATGCCGGTAAGCGTGGGCAGTCATGTTCTGCCATCTCACTCGATCACCAGAGTCGTGGATCAGCTCCGTGTTTCTGTCTCGGCCATGCTATGTGGCCAAAGCCATCCATGTATTTAATTCTTGGTCTTCCCCTCGATCTGATCCCTTCGATCTTGCCAGTTGTCACCAAGTTCTCCAATTCATTTCTTCTCATAACATGCCCAAAAAATGTTGATTGTCTAGGTCTAAATATGTTTCTTGAAGAACGTGTTCATTGGTTTTTCTGTCTGTCCATGGTATTCTTTGCATATGTTTCCAGTACGAGTTTTAACATTGCTGGGTCTATATCCATTTGGGTCGGTCCGATTATGCTTCTTAATTTTTCTACGAGTAGTATGAAAACGCCCTGCCGGCTTGCTAGGCCACTCACAGGTTTATGACAGAACAATCTGACCCAGGAGAGTCAGTTCTCCATGGCAAGTCAGAGCCTCGTTGGCCTATGGATTTCCGGTCATGGTTTCCCGATCTACACCACGCACGGTGAGGTGAGGTTAACTTGTGTCGTCTACGGGTCTGGGGCAGGCTACTAATTCTCACATTTCACCACTCCTGGGAGAAGCTGGCCGATCATAACCCTACTGGCTTTAAGGCCAGGCGCAGCCCACACCTTGTAGTTCCGTTGTTTTTAGAACCACAACAAGCAACAACAACAAAAAAATAATAAATCAATCAAACATGAATATTATCTAGTGCTACCCTCCCACAAATGACAAGGATGAACCAGCTAAGGAAGAATTGAATGTAAACACCAAAGAATTGTGAGCACTCAATGAAATCAAAATATCAACATTATTATGGGTAACATGAATGCCAAGGTAGGATTGGATAACATGGGTTTTGATGAGATCATTGATAAACACGGTCATGCGGCAACGGAATGAAGAGCTTTTTCGGAACATAGTGGTATTCATTAATTGCTGCGCAGAGAATCAGTACATGATAGGCGAAATCATTTTTCCTCATAAAAGAATTCACAAAGAAAGATGATCGTCACCTGATCACAGAACAGAAAATCAAATTAAACGTATCTGTATCAATTAGAAATTAAGATTATCTCTAGATGACATTAGGATTTTTTTTTTTTTTTTTTTTTAATAGGAGCATTCGTCTATGTAGATCATCATCTTCTGATAAGTAAAATTAAACTGAAGCTTAAGAGATACATAACATCACATAAACATATACATCAATACACCGTAAATAAACTAGGGAACAAGTTATGATCAGTCTCAAATAAATACTAGGCCCTACAACAGTTAGTAGAGTAAATGAACACGGAAATATTCGTAAGTGCAGCTGGTTAAAAACATTTGGAGCGAACCATGTTAGGAATTATTTAGCACAAGTGAGTTGAGATGAGTTGAATGAAGAACCGACACCACAAGACTAGGAACATTTCCCAATACTGATGGTACCAGTTGCAATACGATAATGTGCCCGTTTGGCCATTCCTCGGAGAACTGAATGTCGACCTGCCTCATCATTCTCTCCAGGGAATGATGTTGTATCTGTTCTTTCACACTATGCACACGGTCCCAAAGGTCCCTGACCACATCTGCTTTATCATTCACAGGTACCCCATTCAGCGGTGCAGATCCAGGCAATTTGTCCGCCAACTCATTTTCCAGCACACCAGTTTGCCTTAGGGAAAGGATCCACTGACTGCTCCATGTATTAGATTTTTTTAAAAAATGGACATATGTTATGCTGCATGAAGCATGCCTCCTTCACCCTGCTCAGCATGCTCTTTTAGTCGGTTACAATCACAGTGCATGTGCTGTTTTAACCTCCAGTCAGCGGAACTTAGCAATAACTGCATCCTCCTCCATTCTAAGAAGTGATGATGTGGTATCATATGCAAAGGCTCGCTTACACTAAACACTGTCCATTAACCTTCGCCATAAACCCCATACACTTCTTTTTTATCTTAGCACAGAATCATCCATGAAGACGAATACATCACCAGGGAGCGAATTGTTGTGAATCAGTTGTTGCACCTCCCGTTCAGCGCTGTCTTCTGGCCAATCCCTAAACTCCCGATTCAGCGTGATTATGACTGTGCACATGTCTGACATTTCTTCTTGCATTCTGACCCATTCCATTTGTCTCCCAATGTTTTCGAGTATGTACACTTCTCTGACTGTGTCTTCTGCCTAAGCCATCCGCGATTTTCCTTTTATCAGTCTGTGACCCATATCTGTGTCCAGGGCTTTATGCAGGAGATGTTCCATATAATTGACCTCTCAAACTATGGCACATTTAATTTGTACGGAATCGTTAACAACGCCAGGATATATATCACACACTATCGGTATGTCCGTTGTGCATCCCAGGATCGCCTTCATAGCTTCATTCTGCATGCGCTCTAGTTTCACAACTTGACTCTTTGACACTATGAGCAATTCTTCTTCTTCTTCTTCTTCTTCAGCGTTCCGAGCCATTGAGGTTCTTTGCTGCAAATACAATCTGTCTCCATTCGTCTCTCTGGTGGACCTTCTCTTGCCAGTCGTTGATCCCAAGTGCTTGTAGGTCTGTATGTATATTATCTCTCCACCGCCTTCTTGGTCTACCTCGGGGTCTACGGTCATTTATTTCCTGAGTGTAAGCGAGTTTTGTTTCCCTATTATCTTCCATTCTTTCTATATGCCCCAGCCATTGTAGTCTATTAGCCTTCATGATACCAGTGATTAGCGGGGACTTAAACAAATCATAAATGTCTTTGTTACTTCTTCTTTTCCACTCTCCACTTTGTGTATCCCTAATGGGTCCAAAGATGCGTCTTAAAATTTTGTTCTCAAAGGTTTGTAACAAGGCTTCGTCTCCTTTCGTTGTACTCCAGGTTTCAGAGCCATACAGCACAACTGGTCTGATCAGTGTTTTGTATATTGTGATTTTGGTGTTACGAGATAGCGCCTTTGATTTTAGTAGATGTTGTAGTGCATAGTATATCTTATTTCCAGAGTTGATTCTAGTTTGTATTTCTTCCCTTATGATGTTGGAGCAGTTGAAGATTGTACCCAGGTATTTGTATGTTTCCGTTCTTTTAATGGTCATATTATCTATTTGTATGTGGCCAGAGTTTTTAGCCATTCCGTCTCTTGAAATTACCATATATTCTGTCTTATCTTGGTTGATAACCAGTCCCATCTGTTGGGCTTTTTCCTTTAAGTGAGTCAATATTTCTAATGTCTTTTGTTCACTTTGCCCTATAATATCTATATCATCTGCATAACCAAGCAGCTTGGATGTTCCTCCAATATCACATTCCTCCTTTACCTTCCTTACAACTTTCTCTAGAGCCAGATTGAAGAGTAGCGGCGATAGTGCATCACCCTGTTTCAAGCCAGATGTTATTTGGAAGGGGTCTGATTTCCTGCCTTTATATGTTACTATATTATAAGTATCTTCCATGCATAGTTTGGTCATGTTAATTAAGCCAAAACCGAAGTAATGCTAGTTAGCAGATCGCCAGGCCCACTAAGTATACAGATAAATAACACACCTCTGAAACAAGTTAAAGAATTCAAATACCTTGGAAGTATGATCACAGAAGATGGCAGATTAGACAGAGAAATTGAAATCAGATGTCAAAAAGCTAGTGCACTTACATATCAACTGTCACCCTTACTGAAACATCCAAACATACCCATGTCCGCAAAACGACAGATAATAAACAGCATATTCACACCAACCCTATGCTACCAATCTCAAACCTGGACTTTATCCAAATTACACCTTCGCAAGATCAACACCTGCGAAATGAGATGCCTGAGGAGAGCTGCCAACTTAACAATCCGAGACCGAGTAAGGAATGCTACTATCAGACAGACTGTGGGATCAACACCTTGTGCCACATTTATTGAAAGACAGAAGATCAAGTGGTTTGGCCATGTTGTTAGAATGCAACATCAGCAACTACCATCACTGGCCTTACATCAAAGATCATCTGCGACGAGACCACGAGGACGTCCAAGAAGAAAATGGATTGACGACATCAGAGACATTGTACAACCACACGGAATGACACTATCCAGTGCCGTCCACCGGGCACTGGAACGCAAATTATTCCTCCCCACGACGCTTGACGGCAGAAGTGGAAGATGATGATGATGATGAATTAACTTCCTTGGTATTCCAAATTCCTGCATAACATTCCATAGACTATTCCTATGGACACTATCATAAGCCTTTTTAAAATCCACAAAAATGTTATGGAGATCTCTTTTATATTCCCAATGTTTCTCGGCTATTTGTCGTAAGATAAATATCTGATCTATTGTTGATCTGTTTTGTCTAAACCCCGCCTGGTAGTCACCTAATATGTCTTCTGAATATGGTTTTAGTCTATTTAGTAATACTGCGGATAGTATCTTATAGCTTGTGGACAGTAGTGATATTCCTCTATAATTTCCACATTGGAACTTGTCTCCTTTCTTAAAGATAGGTATCAATAATGACTCTTTCCAGTCATGGGGTAATTCTTCTGTCCTCCAGATTTTTATTATTAGTTCGTATAGCTTTAGATGTAATGCATGGCCACCTGCCTTTATAAATTCAGCAGCAATTCCATCAGTCCCAGTTGCCTTATTGTTTTTAAGTCGTGTGATTACATATAGGATTTCTTCAAATGTAGGTTCTTCAATTTGTGGTTCGCATGTTAGAACCTCTTCCTGTGGGAAAATGTTACTTGGAGTTTCACAATTTAGTAATTCAATAAAATATTCTTTCCATGTGTTGCACATTTCCTCATTGGTATTTATCATATTCCCATTTTTGTCTTTTAAACCATATGTGTTTTGTTGGTGCCCTCGTTTCATTGACTTCAGTACTTTAAAAAATTTTCTGGATTCATTTTTCTGGTGATTAGTTTCCATATCTTTGATTATATTACTCATATATTCTCGCTTCTGCTGTCTGACTATTTTTGTAGCCTCTTTTCATTTCTATAATGCTCTTCCTTTTGGATGTTATTGATGTCATTTAACCATACATGTCTGGCATTCTTCTTCCTAGTGACTGCTTCTTCACATTTTTGATTGAACCATCTGTTCTTTCTATGCGTGGTTAACACACCGAGACATTCTTCTGCGGTAGATTGAATTGTATTCTTGATGTTCAACCAAGTTTGGTCAACGCTTTCCTCCAAAGGGTTTTGCAAAGTTTCAAGTTTACATTTTATTTCATCTGTAAATTTCTCTTTGACTGTAATGTCTTGTAGTTTTCCTCTGTTATATGTTGGGTGTAATCTTTGTAATTTAGTATAGAAAGATCTCTTAAGTTTTATATTAAATTTTGCTCCAACGAGGAAATGGTCACTGTGGCACTCAGCTCCTCTATAACTTCTGACTTGCTGTATGTTTGATGCATTTCTGTTGTTAATTAAAATGTGATCTATTTGATTATAGGTTCTCTTGTCACATGATTTCCAAGTTTGTTTGTGTATATCCTTTCTTTGTAGTCTGGTACTGCTAATCTGCAGTCCTTTGGCTTCTGCCAGGTTGATGACTCTCCATCCATTATCATTTGAAGTTGTATGTAGGCTTTCCATACCGGCCACTTTTATATTAGTTTGCTCTCTACCTATTTTTGCATTGAAGTCTCCCAGCACAATCAGGATGTCCTGTTTGGGGGTTTCTTCTATGACATCTTCCAGATCATTATAAAAGTCTTCTTTAATATCATCTTCTTTCTCTTCAGTAGGTGCATGTACATTAATCATCGTTATATTTTATATATACTATGAGCAATTGCAATATATAATCATAACTGAGATAATCCATTGATGATAGAGTGTGTACAACGTGCTTTGCTCCATGACCATTGCAGTCTGTAATGCGCCTTAGATCTGACAGCAACTTCCACGTGATCCTTGAACAACAGGTTTCTGCCGAAGGTGATTCCTAGATCTCGCAGATTACATTTTACGTTATTATTTCTGCCATTTAGTGTAAGCCCTGACACGTAACCCAAACAATCCTTCTGTTCCCATCCATCCATCATGTGCCATGCCGGTAAGCGTGGGCGGTCATGTTCTGCCATCTCACTCGATCAACAGAGTCGTGGATCAGTTCCGTGTTTCTGTCTCGACCATGCCACAAGGCCAAGCCATCCAGATACTTGTTTCTAGGTCTTCCCCTTGGTCTGTTCCCCTCGATCTTACCAGTTGTCACCAAGTTCTCCAAATCATTTCTTCTCATAACATGCCCAAAAAATTGTGACTGTCTACGTCTAATGTCTCTGATCAGTTTACGATCTTCATTTGTTTCTTGAAGGACTTGTTCATTGGTCTTTCTGGCTGTCCATGGTATTCTTTGCATTTTCCTCAGAAACCACATTTCTACAGCCATCAGATGTTTTTCAGCCTGGCTGCTCATTGTCCAAGCTTAACATCCATATAAAAGTACAGGTTCTATGTAGCATCTCAACACTCTTTTTCTCGTTTCAATTGACATCTTTTTATTGGTCAGTATGTTTTTCATCTTGCTAAAGGCTACTTTTGCCATGGCGATCCTTGTTCTAATCTCTTCAAGGCATCTCCCATCAGATGTTATTACTGTTCCGAGATAATTGTACCTATTCACTTGTTGAAGAATATTCCCATTTACTTGTATATTACACTGTGGTATTTCGTTCTTCCTAGTGACGACCATAATCTGTGTCTTTTTACAATTTAATTCTAACCCTTGTTGTTCACTGTGTGTAACAACCGCATCTACTAAATTTTGCAGGTCCTGTTCATTGTCTGCAATCAAGACTGTATCATCTGCATATCTAATGTTATTGATGCATCGTCCCCCAATGTTGATTCCTTCCATATTTTCAATATTTCTGAAAATATTTTCACTGTACAGGGAAAACAGATCTGGAGACATTACACATCCCTGTCTCACACCTCTCTTAATAGGCTGATATTGGCTTACTTCATTATCAACTCTTATGGCAGCTTGTTGTTTCCAATATATGTTTTTTACAAGTCTAAGGTCTTTCCCATCAATTTGTAGATCTTCAAGCATCCTTATCATGTTGACATGTCTCACTTTATCAAAAGCCTTTGTGTAGTCAATAAAGCAAAGGTGTAGATCTTTGTTTACTTCTATAGAACGTTCGATTACGGTTCTCAGTATATACACAGCATTTACTGTACCCTTGCCTACTACAAACCCACATTGTTCTTCTCCTATTTCAGGTTGTATTTTCCTCCTAACTCTTTGCATGATAATTCTTAGCAAAATCTTCGTGATGTGACTCATTATACTAATTGTTCGATGTTGATCACATTCCAAGGCTCCTGATTTCTTTGGGATTGCAATAAATACAGAATTACATAACTCATGAGGTATATTTCCAGTATCATATATTGTATTAAGCAGACTGGTAACTTTATCTATTCCATATTCTTCTAAAGCATTAATCATTTCTGTTGTGACGCTGTCTGGACCGGGGGTCTTGTCAGATTTCATATGATTAAGAGCATTCTGAACCTCCGTCTTCAAAATTGCTGGCCCTTCATTGTTATTTTGAACAATATATTGTTCGTCTCTGTTATCGTCATAAAGGTTTTTCACGTAATCTGACCATACATGTAAAATCTGATCTTTTTCTATTACGACTCTTCCATCTTTTGTCTTTAGGCAGCCTGCTGATGTACGTGTTCTTTGATTAGTAATCTCCTGAATTCTTTTGTGCATTAGTTTTTTACTGTTGTGTTGTTTTTCAATTTCTCTGCAATTTTTCTCAAGCCATGTTTCTTTAGCCTCCTTACATAAGGTTCTGACTTTTCTGTGAATTTCTTCATATTTGGCAGGATTATTTTTGTTCTGTCTTCTTGTTTCCATTAGTTGTAAAATTTCTTCAGTCATCCATGTCTTACGGCCCACTTTCCTTACTTTTGGAATAGTTTTTTCTGCTGCACAACTGATTGAATTCTTCAGCATTTCCCATTGATCATCTACATCTTGAAATAGGATCTCTAGATCAGACAATAAATCAAATTTGTTCTTTACTTCTATGTTAAAATTATCTTGTATTTCTTTGTCAGTTTTCAATTTGCACAAGTCATATTTAGGGTTTCCTGCTGTATACTTGACTTTCTTTAACTTTACCCTCAATGTGCCAATAATTAATCTGTGATCACTGTAACAGTCTGCATTTGGAACTGTTTTTACAACTGTTAATGCATTTCGAAACCTTTTGCTTATCAGGATGTAATCTATCTGGTTTTTAATCCTGCTGTCTGGACTCCTCCATGTCCATAATCTTCTAGGATGTTGTTTAAACCAGGTGTTTCCTACAACCATTTCTTGTTCTTTTGCCCATTCTACAAGTCTGTAACCTCTTTCATTTCTCTCTGCCAAACCATGGTTGCCTACACTGCATCCATCGCTTTGCTTTCCTATTTTTGCGTTGAAATCACCCATTATGATATTTATTTCTGATTTTTTACAGTTCTTCAAAGCAGACTCCATGTCATTATAAAATTTCTCTATACTTTCTTCACTGCTTTCACTTGTTGGGGCATATACTTGAATTACATTTATTTTAAAAGGTCTTCCGTTTAATTTTACTAATAGAACTCTGTCTGACACAGCCCAATATCCTTTGACAGAATTTGATGTTTGCTTATCTAATATAATGGCTACACCTCTTTGCTGTTCTTCTCCCCCCGAGTAAATAATCTTAAAATCCTCTCCTGTCCTTATCCCTGCTCCTCTCCATCTCGTTTCCGATATTCCTAATATGTTAATCTTCTCTCTCTCCATTTCTTTTTTGATGCCCTCCAACTTTCCATCTGCATTCATTGTTCTAACATTCCAAGTTCCTTCTGTTCAGAGAGCACCATAACTCCAGACGCCCTATCTGGGTTAATGATACTACCCATATATGTGCACCAATCGATCACTTGTTTACTGTCTCCTACAACTCTTGCGCAATATGTGTGCAATCGATATAAAAACAGGAGTGCGACAGGGATGCCTCTTAATCACCTCTACTATTCTGACTATAGATTGGATTATGAAGACAACATCAAGCATTTCAGAAATGAATCGAATGAACTTCTTTGATAACGCATCTCAAAGATCTGGACTTAACTGATATTGCCCTCTTTCCTCACCACAAAACCAGATGAAGGATGAACTAACAACATTAAATGGCAGTTCCCTACAATTAGGTTTAAAAACATCCATAGGGGAAATGCAAAAAAATAATGGTAGGTAATCAAGCAAATGATAACCTGATTTCCATTGGTAAAAACTCAGTCCAAGAGAAGGAGTCATATACCTATTAGGTAGCACTGTAGACAAATCATCATCATGTACCATGCCGAAAAGCGTGAGTGGTCTTGATTTGCCATCTCACACTATCACCAGAGTCGTGGTTCAGCTCTGTTTTCTTGTTTTGATCATACTACATGGCCAAGCCATCAAAGTATTTACCTTTCTGCCTTTCCCTCGTTCTTTTCTCCTCAATCTTGCCAATTGCCACCAAGTTCTCCAATGTGTTTCATGTGCTTCTCATAACGTGTCCAAAATTGTGACTGTCTCCGTCTAATTTCTCTTATCAGTTTAAGGTTTTTATTTTTATTTATTTTTGGTCTGCCCATGCTATTCTATGCATTTTCCCCAGAAACCACATTGCCACAGCCATAAGATGTATTTCAGATTTTCTGCTTATTGTCCACGCTTCACATCCATACAAAAGAACATATTATATGTAATACTTCAACACTCATTTTTTTCCGTTGCAAACGACGTAATTTTATTGGTCAGATTGTTTCCCATCTTGCAAAAGGCCACCATTGGCAAGGCGATTCTTGTTCTAATCTCTTCAAGGTGATTCATTCATAATCTCTTCAAGGCACCTCCCGTCAGATGCTATGACTGTTCCTAAATAACTGTATCGATTCACTTGTTTAAGAATATTCCTATTTACTTGTATATTACATTGTGGTATTTCCTTCTTCCTAGTGACTACCATAATCTTGCAATTTGTTTTTTCGCTCGCTCGCTGTAACATCAAGCGTAGTCCATAGACCCTATTTATAGTAGTGATGGACTGAATTTTGCGTGTGGATTTGCTTTCCCTATTAACAGTGTCCTTCGCCCAATTTAATTCTAACCCTAGACGTTCACTGTGTGCAACAACCGCATCTACTAAATGCTGCAGATCCTGATCATTGTCTGCAGCCAATACTGTATAATCCGCATATCTAATGTTATTGATGTTGTCCCCCAATGTTGATTCCTCTCATATCTTATACATTTCTGAAAACAATATTCTCTGTTCAGTGAAACAAGATCTGGAGACATTGCACATCCCTGTCGCATACCTCTCTTAATAGGCTGATATTGGCCTACTTCGTTACAATCTGTATGGCAGCTTGTTGTTTCCAATATATGATCTTTACAAGTCTAAGTAAGGTCTTCCCCATCAATTTGTAGACTTGCAAGCATCTTCATCATGTTGACATGTCTTACATTATCGTCAGCCTTTGTGTTGTAAATAAAGCAAAAATGTAGGTCTTTATTTGATTTTACAGAACGTTCAATTAATGTTCTTAGTATATACACAACATTCACTGTAGGCCTACTCTTGCCTTCTACGAACTCACATTTTTCTTCTACTATTTTGTTTGACATTTCTTTCCTATCTAATTGAATAATGATTCCTAGCAAATCTTCGTTATGTGGCTCATTATACTAATTGTTCGATGTTGATCACATTCCAAGACTCCTGATTTCTGCGGGATTGCAATAAATATAAAATTATATAATTCACGGTGGAATTAAACATACACCATAAACACAATATTGCACGATTTCTTGCCTGTCATATTTCGCTCCATCTGGTAAGTATGCACCAAACGTGATGCAGTAAAATTTGCCAGGCAAGAAATCGGGCAATAGTGTGTTTATGGCGTCTGTGTTTAGAAGCACATAAATCTATTTGAATATGCATACAGAAGGTTAGAGAAGCTTGTATAGCATACTAATGTCAAAAGAAATTAAACTTACCACCAGTCTCAGGGTAATAACATCTAATGTTAAATCAGTACTACTGTATGATACAGAAACGTAAACAAGAGCGAAAACGATTACAAATAAACATTCATTAATATATGCCTTTAGTTTAGTTTAGTTTAGTCGACGGGTCAAAATTACGGCGCACGGGTGTAACCCATTAGTGCTCCGTTCTATCCTACTCAAGCACCGTAGCACCGGCGAGGATCCTGAAATACCTTGGGTAGATTTTTAACTCAAAATTTTGTCCGGGCAGCGCCGTTAGGCTACTCTTTTTCTATTTCCAACTGGAATTTTTTACGTGCGCAACAATACACACGGGCGTCCGATCTAACAAACCCAAAGATCATGGGAAATCTTGTTACTAGAAGTCCACGTGAAAAAATTCCGGCTCTCTCACCGGGGTTTGAAACCGGGACCTCCAGCACTCGAGGCGGACACCATAGAATGAATCAAATGATATGACAGAATCGCCAATGTCGAGTTCATGGAGAGAACTAGACTAATATAAGTCAACAAAGAGGTCAAGAAAATAAGCTGCTGATGGATAGGCCGTACATTGCGAAATACTGAGAATATTGTTATTAGAAAGGCCTAGGTCTGGAATCCACAGGACAAAAGAAATAGAGTCTTTATGTCTTAGTAACTGTTGATTTTGGGTAGTGAATGGCACACTGGAGTTCACTTTGTCTGACACTTACACATATTCTAATGAATGACGTGTTATGGAAGAAGTCGTTCCTACTAACTGGTAAGGGTAGTCGGGTTAATTTTCTAGTGTTTGTTTTCTTAACGATTTAGCGATATGTACTGCTATCCTGTTTCTGACAGTCGTTCCGTTCTGCCAAAGTAGTGGACTGGCATTTATAATGGCATTGCTATGCTGTTACACATGGAGGTAAATAGCAATTATGTAAATAAAAATGATGTGGTAGTCTCCTTAAAACTACGTGGCTATAGTGAAACATGCCACGGTGTACTGTGTGCATGTTACTTGAAAGGATTAGGTTTAAGTAGCTTTAATTTATCTACAGTTACAGTTTAAAGTTCGATTCTCGGTGCTTGGTTATCCACATTTATATATTTTGTCTGTGTGTGCGTCTCGTTGTGTTTTTGTCTAAGTAATTTGACTATATATTTGACTGTGTGTGTCTCTGTGTGTCACTGTTTGTGTGACTGTATGTGTT